>JBAMJV010005007.1:0-88250 GCA_037951105.1 Echinarachnius parma
GTGTTGCGTAGACCTGCGTACTTTCTGCGTCCAGTGTCTACGCATACAGTACGCGAAACAATTAAACATGTTGAATTTTTTGCGTCCATCTCGCGTACCCCTCTGCGTACCTCAGCGTATAGTTGCGTAGGGCAGCGTACACTCGGCGTAGTCGGTACACAACACTACGCAACTATACGGCAGGGCCCGGTGTGAAACCCCCTTTACTCGGTGATCGGGCGCACAAAGGATTTGAAGATACCTTACTAGGTCGTCATTGGCCAAAGAGTGGTATTTCAACTTCCGAAGCATGAATAGAGTGGTGAAGTGTGATGTCATAAATGATGTCATAAATTTTTTTTTTAGAATTTTCAAATTTGGACTTCATTTTCAGAAAGAGCATAACAAATAATGTCCAAATACCGAAAATCATTATGAATAGGTTTTCGTTATTGGCTGAGATATGCCCATCCGAATGATTTTTTTTTGTCTATAGGCATCAGTGTTATAGTGCACTGGTTCATAAATTTATGAACCAGTGCACTATAACACTGATTGCCCATTGAAGTAGAATTCATTCGGAGGGCATATCTCAGCCAATACGTAACTATACCTTTTATTTGAAGTATTTGGACATTATTTGTTGTGCTCTTTCTGAAAATGAAGTCCAAATTTGAAAATTCTAAAAAAGTGGTTTTTATGACGTCATGGCTTCTGTACTCTATAGGCGACTGTTAGCACGTTTGACCATTGAAGTAACGTGTGTGTCCCAAGTCTGCTTGGATGAACACGCCGAGTAGTTTGACTGTGGAGCATTGTTTGATGGTAAATATCGGTCAACAACAGAGCGGGAGGGTCGGGCTTTTGTCTCGAAAAACAGACGTCCGAGCATGCGCACTTCTTCGATTCCGACACATGTTGTTTCTTGTTGCCCATGTGTGAAGTTCATCCAATCACGAATTTTCTTGTGTGTAAAAGGGCTCTTAGAGATAAGTTTGGTCGATTCACTCAGGCATTGTGTAGTTTAACTATAATTTTCGTTCCAGAGTAGATACGTCAATATTGATGGTCCCAATAACAAATTAAAATGTGTGTGTAGTTTTGTTTTGCTGGCCTACAGTGTGGAAATAGTTTGCCAGTTAATTGAGGTTGTCTCCACAGTAGACTAAAAGAAAACTTGAAGACATAATTGTATCGTAGTCTTGTATAGGATGCACAGCGAATCGAACATTTTTTGTATTGGAAATGCGCTACACTGTTAAAACGCTGTGTAAAAATGGGTTGTTGAATCTTTTTCATACAACTTTAGGTAAAGCATGATAAGTTGTATAAAGAAGGGTTGTGTTAGCAGCATTGTTCAAGCGCTGTTGAAACGTGTTAAATCACGTGAGAGTTTCGACCGCAAAATCACCGCGTCAAAACCTCTTTTGTCCCTCCGCAAACCAGGCGAACGCGAGATAGTGCAGTCGGTAGAGAGTGACACTTATAACCCACGGTTCGAATCCTACCCTTGCCGCTTTTACATCTTGTTTTGTATTGTTTAAATTTATTCTAAACAACAGTTGTAGAATAAATTAAAACAACAGGTTGTGGTAAACTTTAAACAACTGGGTTGTTGAATGTTTTCAACAACAGTTGGATGGTTCATATGTTAAACAGCAGTTGTTGACAAAGTTCCACAAGTTGTTGAATTTGTTTACACAGCGTTTTAACAGTGTATATAGATGATGACGTCATATTTAAGGAAATTGAGCGTTCCTATTGGTTGATTACCGATGCTTAATCCGGTATAATCAATGGTAAAGTTATAATACATATGTATTATAACTTTTCAGTGACGTACAAATTTTCCCATAGACACAATAGTGCATGGCGACCGTGTGTACAAACTTCCCATTGAGAGCCGCCGCGGTGGAGTGCGCAACGTCAAATTCAGTCCCGCTGCCAAAATCCCGGTGGGGGGGGGGTACTCACGTATATTGGGGTATACGGGGATGTGCCGCTGGGAAGGGTGACTTTTTCAAGAAAGATCCTTAGACATGGGTCCCCTTTTCAAGAAAGATCCTTAGACATGGGTCCCTTTTCATCAAACAATCTTAGACATGGGTCCCTTTTTTCAGATTTCCCCTTTTTTATACGGGATTTTTGGATTTGCCGATGTAAAATTGCAAATTTTTTCAAGCTCTGCTACGCTCGCTAACTTAAAACCGCAAATTTGCGGGAAATACACCCAAAACATGCGCCGCAGGCGAAAAAAAATCTTAGGCATGGGTCCATTTTTCGCAAAAAGACCCTTAGATGTGGGTATGGGTTTGGAGGTCTCAGCCGCACACCCCCGTCCGACTATAATCTGAGTAACCCCCCCCGGGGCCAAATGCCAACAAAATTACGTAAAAGTGAGAATAATGAAAGGGCTGCGTGCATTTCCATTCCCAAACTTAGGCAATATCAAACCACTTTACCATGCAATTTACGAAACTGCCAACATTTATTTACTACAGGACAGATAATTTACAAAATGATGCATTTTCCATCTTTTTCATGATAAGGTTTTGCGAGTCTTTCTTCGCGGCATGTAAACAATCATTGTGACGTCACAGCCATGACGTCACAATTCTTGACACTCAATTCGGGTTCCTCCAAAAGTTCCTCCAAATAATCATCTTATATAACAAATAGTACATGATTCCTGTCGTTATATATTCATAATTAGACACCTCTACATTTTTAATTTCTCTCGTGCGATTATATTGCACTCGGCCTGCGGCCTCGATGCAATATAATCGCTCTCGAGAAATTAAAATGTATCGTTGTCTATTCTGGTATATTCAACTCAAACCATGCACTATTTGTATAATACAGTATTTAAATTAATTATTTACAATTCATTATTATTCCCTGTTTTGTATCCAATAAAATAACATACAGAAAGATGACGAAGGAGCATCCGATAGACCGCTGTGGTCCCCTCTCGTACATCTGGATTACATGGATGTCACCCCTGTTCCGCCTCGCCAATAAAAGACGTCTGAGGGCGTCTGATCTCTGGACCTTATCCGAGTATGAAAAGGGAGAAAACAATGCAACAGGTATGTCAAGTTCGCTCTTTAAATAGTATTGTGATACCAGGGATATAATTATATACAGACTTAACTCAATGCTCTGTTTGACGGATCTGATATTAAAACAGCTCCAGTTGCGACCAGTTCGCTTATAGGATTCAGTCAATACACTATAGACGTTAAGGAGTAGATGATGAAAAGTTAAAATACAGAGCAAGAGCTATCGCATATTAGGAAGAAGAAGAAGAAGAAGAAAGAAGAAGAAGAGAAGAAGAAGAAGAAGAAGAAGAAGAAGAAGAGGAGAAGAAGAAGAAGAAGAAGAAGAAGAAGAAGAAGAAGAAGAAGAAGAAGAAGAAGAAGAAGAAGAAGAAGAAGAAGAAGGGAAGATAAAATAAAGGACACAATAACTACCTTGAATTTGACACTAACTGGCAATGAACTGGACAACCCAACCAGAACAGCAGACACGGCAGAGAAGCAATAACTAATATGACCTTGAACCTTGAAGAATTACTCGCCCAAAAGCGTAACCGCTGTCCTGGAGAGGGCTGTGCTGTGTTTGCGTGCTGTTGGTGACGTGCTGTTGGTGACGTGATGGTGATGGTTCTCCGTGCACTATATACAATGTGCAAGGTGCAGGTGTGCAGGTGGTGCAGGTGTGTCCCTCGTTTTACAGCATCTTCAGGGGGCAGTGGCGGCGCACATAATGCCGCTCCCCGCGAAAGCCGGGAGTAGTGTATTGGCTGAGACAGCGTTGCTAATTGGGAGAGTGTTCCAGACACGGATTGCTCTAGGAAACATGTACATGTAGCAATTTACTCTGCACAATGGTTGGCTGTATCTGAGGTTGTGACTTTAACGTTGTTGATCATTTTGGTCTGGTGATGCCTGTGAATGAGTCTGATTCCAGGGGGCAAGGAGGGTCTGAACAAGTTTGTAGTGTATCTTGAAAAGCATTTCGCACTGATTCACATAGGCGGGCGGGGTTGTAGTGTTGTCCAGCCAAAAGATGACAGCATGGTGGTGACAATTCTCTTCTGTAATCGTGGATGACAAATCTGGCAGCTTGTCTCTGTATTCCAATTAGGGGTCGTACAAGTTGCTTATACGCAATGGTCTTTGACTTTCTGGTCACCTTTCCCAAGGGCTCGACGTACAACTCCAATACTCCTTGCAGCTTTAGCTTGGATCTTCTGTGCATGTACATTCCAGCTCAGGTCGTTTGCCACTGTGACTCCAAGGTATTTATATGAGGTAACATTGGGAACCTCTTGCCCATTGATGTTTAGTAGTCAGAGGTCAAGGGATGCCGGCTCCAAGGAGATACACATGTGGGCACATTTCTTCACATTGAATGACATCATTGTTGGAGTATGTTGTACCTTGAACTTTGAGTGTTGGAATCCCAGCTGATTTTCTCCTCTGGGACTTAACATATCTCCAGAATTTCTTGGAATCAGACATCAGGCTTTCCCCTACCACGTCATTCAGATATTCGCTGTGTGCCATTTCTTTCATTCTTCTGGACATAATTTATTTTCGTCTTGTACGTTTCCCAGTCATTTTGTGATCTTGCCCGAATCGCTTTATTATACATCTCATCCCTCTTAATACCCATCTCCCTGGTGATCCTCTTGGTGATGTATGGATGGCTGACTTTGGACTTCGAGTTTCGGTTGAAGAATGCGAGACATGATGGCTTGGTACGAACAGTCACGTTCACGTCACGTTCACGTCACGTTCAGGTTATGTACCCTTTGTGAAACAGGTCATCCAAATATTACGAAGTGTAGGATAACGTGACCCAACAATTTGTTGACCTGCTATATGCAATCTACGAAAGCTCACGTAAATTGCCGCTGGCGTTTTAAAAAATAACGTAAATTGTCATTGAGAAGAGACTAATGGCAAAATAGCTGGTTCAGGCCGAAGATGAATGAAACAAAATGTACCATTCATAGGGCGTACCCATGGGGGCGGGTAGGGGGGGGGGGGGGGGGGTCACCTTCCCCTGTACCCCAAAAATACTGTTTTGGCTGTTTTTAATTGACTCCAAATATCTACAGCTAACCCCCCCCCCCCCCCCCGCTCAAAGAAATTTGGCTGACGAAATAACCCCCTCTCCTTCCCCTTTGAACAATAAAACATGTGCGGCCACTGCTACCATTACTCAGTGTACTAATGATGCAGCTAATGCTAGTGAAACTAATACAATGAAATGTACAAATATATAATGTACAATAAAATATAAAATTATATAATAAAGTATCGTGTATGGTGTTAGGAAAAGCGCATACACTTGTCAAAGGATGATAATGACACAGCTAGACAAATGCATGCACACCCAGACACAATGGTATAGGTTTATACCCTCCCATACACGCAAATTATACGTACACAAAAAACAAACATGTAATAAAAACAACAACAAATGAAAAGTCCCCCTTTATAAAAATAGCGAAATAATTTTAACGAAATAAATAGGTTTTGAGCAAAATAACTTGTTCTACACGTATTGATTACTTGTGTGTGATAATAAAATTCAGTGGTGTAGCGTGGTCTGACTGACTGGGGGGCAACAAAATCACTAGAGAACCCACGATTTTTTCAAGGTTTTTTTTTTTTAACCTAGACCAGGACAAGTAGTTTGAAAAAATCCTGTCAGCGGCGGGGGTAGGCTTAGTCGTAATATTTTTTCGAAGCCTAGACCAGGACCGGTTCCAACAGGACAGGACCTAGCGTTCATAAAATCCTGTGGGGGGGGGGGGGGGGTAGTCGTACATTTTTGTCAGTACCCTTTTTTTAGGCCTAGACCAGGACCAGTCCCAATTTTTGTAGCCAGGACCAGGACCGTGGAAGATATCTAGTCCAGGACCAAGCAAAAAGTCTAGACCAGGTCCAGTCGCCCAAAATTATTGGGGGGCACACCTAAATGTGCCCTTATGTTTTCTATTGTTTTTTTCAGAATATATGCCCCCCCCCCCCCGTAGCTACGCCACTGATAAAATTGATTTGTCAAGTCATGCATGAGAGTGAAAAGGCAAAGTAGTCACTTTTCACAACTCATAAGAGTCAAAATGTGGCAATTTAAGTTCACATATTGTTGGAAATGAAAAACATATAATTGTTACAAGGATTGTGGTTAGTTTCTGAGTTTTGTCTCGTTGTATGTTGTTTTGATCCGGCGCCTAGCCTGCAATTTACTCGATCGCCGCGTCGTCAAACTGTGCCTCGGTCCCGCCTCGGCCTCGCTCTCGAATCTCGTCGATATCGTCGCGACGCATCAGGGCCTGTATTCCATAAACACATATAAGCAAGAAATCTTAGAATTTTTGCTTATTATAAGCAAAAATGCTTAGATCTAAGCATTTTGGGCTTAAATTCCCTCGTAAGCAATTTGCTTACATTTTAGACGCACTTTCGGTAAGCAAATTTGCTAATTTTTTTTGCTTATTATAAGCAAATTTGCTTAAGCTAATTTGCTTAAACAAGCATTGGTATTCCATATACATTTCAGCGTAAGATTTTTGTCTTAAATTTAAGACACCTCAGGATTGGCTGTGTTGCATGTACATAAAGATATTCTGATAATGCAGTAATAATGAAATAATTTGCACACCGTCTGATTTGAAGATGAGCCTAATTAATAATTGTTGAAGTATGCATACACAGGGCCAAAGGGACGCTCAAAACAAATTGGTAACTTGTCACCCTTGAAGTAATTGTGTTGTTAACTAAACCCGGTAATAACAGCTGGCCACCTCACCGTGTACTGCTAGGCAAGCACCACGGGCCGCGGCCGGAGCCCCTGGCGCCTGGCGGTCCGGGTGGCTAGCTAGGCCTAAGCGGACACAGTCCGTAGTTGGCTGTAGCGAGTAACCAGTTTCCGATCCCCGTTTGGACCACGAATGTTTAGACAAACATAATATAAGCACAGTTTCTAATTTGATTATCCATTTCTATTTAACGTTATCTGTTAGAAAGATTTATTTTCTCCCTCTAACAACTGTCTGATACTTTGTCCGCGGTCCCCATTCACTTACATACAATTTTTTGTGCACTGCGACAAATCCTTAAACACGCAATCTCCATAGGAATTCCATCGCACAAAAAGGAAAAGTTGTGTCGTCGAGAATATTCTGGATGACGTCATGACTAGTCTTAGTAACAAGCGCTTTCACTTTTACAAATAATGATTAAACACTCACGTCACGTTTTGGTAGACGTGACGATTCGAGTTTTACCGGCATGGAAAACGACAAATTGTTGGGTCACTTTACCCTACACTTCGTAGATTTGGGTGACCTGTTTCACAAAAGGTACAGAACCGTTCACGTGACGTGAACGTGACGTGAACGTGACTGTTCGTACCAAGCCAGACATGATTGAGAGCATGGAAGTCTTGAAAAGGAGCCAGTTCTCCTCCAATGTACATTCACCTGGTTTCATTCAAAGCAGGTTGCAGTCATTTCAGAACATCGTGTTCGCAATAAAGAACACAAAAACTACTGGGAAAACTTGACAGGAAACATTCTCATTCCTGATTATATAGACCCCATTAATTTTGTTACGGATACATTTATTTATTTAATCGTTGGATAATACGAACAATGATAATAATAATTATTAGAAGACGTAGAAGACAGAGAGCAGGGAGATCATTTAAAATGTAGGAACAGGGTTTAATAATGCTAATAATTCTAATTGCACAATGCAAATAATGATCATGATCGCTAATCATGATATTATTAACAATATTGAAATGATAATAAACATGCGGAGAAGGTGATCAGCATTATTTACGATATGGATCAATATGCAGCATGTTATGGCCAGGGTGGTGCGACCGATGTTAAAGGGTGGTGTTACCGGTGTTAATCAATAATAAGTAGTAATTTCTTAAGGCGCCGTGTATTGGCGTCCTTGTCAACCAACTTGAATGCTAGTGCACTTTGAGCGCATGTGAAGGTGGATATAAAGCAATATAAATATCCAATATCATTATTTTATCATTATTATTTTCTCCGATGCTCGGCAGTTTGGAGCAGTACTGGCAGGAGGAGCTCACGAAGAAAGGGGTGCAAGACGCGTCCCTCGGAAAGGCGGTGTTTCGATTCGCGTTCTCAAGACTGTTAGTTGCTGTCATAGCCTACATGATCGGGACGATCGCATTCTTCCTAGTTTCGGTAACCATTGTAACAGTCACATGTTTATATCAGGCAATAGTACAGAGCCGTCGTATCTCCCCGCCATATATGTTGACCACATATTATAATGTAAACTTACATTTACGTTATGCCATTTGCTATGATAGGAATCAAACATATTCCAAAGCTTAGGTGTGTTTTGTTTTCGATTTGTAAGAGTTTCGATATCAAGAAAATGCAATTTTAATTCCAGTATTAAATATTGATGTTTTTTTACTAAATGAAAAAAGGCTTGATGTTTTGTGCGTAATATTACCCCAAAATCTAAATATAATATCGTATAGCCTTTTTGATTGTGTAATTTGTCCTGATATGTTTTTTTTTCTAGATGGCTATGTAGCATATTAATGTACTGAGATATTGTTTACTCAATGTTTATGGAAAGTGGATTTAGCGCCTTTTGGAACTCAGCTCAGCAGCTGCGCTATATTAATGTTCGTAATTATTAATTCTAATTTACGTTAACCGTGTATTTAATCATGCAGTCCATCCTCGTCTTCCGTTTGCTGGCGTACATCGAAGACGAGAGCGACCAGCGACTGTGGTATGGCCTCGTGCTCGCCTTCACTACCACCTGTCCTGTCCTGTGCATCCTCCGTATCAACATGGATGTCCTCTACTTCGTGTACGGGTGCCGCACGGCCACCCGTGTCCGCAGCGGCATCCTCACACTCACCTTCCGTCGTCTCGCGCGTCTCCGTAGCGTCAAAACCCACGGTGCTGCAGAGGTGAGAGTTGTTGTACAACGTCGTATACTAATTGCCTAATTTTGTTTTCTAATAAAACCAATTGTATACCGAAGACTGGGATTTAAAATCTCTGGTCCATGTCAGATTAGTGATTAATAATTCGCCTGCAGCTCCTTGTTCGTAGCGTCAAAATCCACGGTATACTGCAGAGGTGAGAGTTATTGTACAGTGTCGTATAATTTAATAATGCCGAAACATACGTTACAATGATGAACATGTATATTTATTCAAGTACCTCCTATGCATGTATTCCAATTATTCCACATTTAACGAAGAAGAAGGAATTCAAACTCTGGTCCATGTCAGATTAAAGTTTTAAATAATTCATTATAATCATTTTTACTGTCATGACATTAACTTTCATCATGCCAAATATGACATAGTTATGATATTGCGTTATAGAATTGTGATACATAATGTATTTTGACAAATATAAATACAAAATGGCGCCTAGATGAGGTCATCGGTCATGGTCAAGGTTGAAAACCTTGCTATGCTTATGGTTATGACATTAACTTTCGTCATGTAAAATATGATATAGTTATGTTATAGATGATACATAATGTATTTGACAAATATAAATACAAAATGGCGCGTAGATGACGTCATCAGTATTGGTCAAGGTTGAAAACCTTGCTAGGCTTTCTGTAATGGTAAACTTTCATCATGTAAAATATGACATAGTTATGATATTGCGTTATGAAATTATGATACATAATGTATTTTGACAAATATAAATACAAAATGGCGCCTAGATGACGTCATCGGTCATGGTCAAGGTTGAAAACCTTGCTATGATTAATCCACATTCATATACATATGTGTGCCAACTCTCAAGACATTTCATTAAGCCGTTTTCATGTTATAATACATAATGTATTTGACAACAATTCATATAAAATGGCGCCTAGATGACGTCATCAGTCATGGTCAAGGTTGAGACCTCGCTATGCTAACTGTAATGACATTAACTTTCATCATGTAAAATATGGTATAGTTATGATATTGCGAATAGAGTTATGATACATAATGTATTTGACGAAAATAAATACAAAATGGCGCCTAGATGACGTCATCAGTCATGGTCAAGGTTGAAAACCTTGCTATAATTAGTCCACATGCCCATACATATGTATGCCAATTATTAAGCCATTTCATTGAGGCATTTTTAAGTTATGATACATACTGTATTTGACAACAATATACAAAATGGCGCCTAGATGACGTCATCAGTCATGGTCAAGGTTGAGACCTCGCTATGCTTACTGTAATGACATTAATTTTCATCATGTAAAATATGATATAGTTATGATATTGCGTTATAGAGTTATGATACATTATGTATTTGACGAAAATAATACAAAATGGCGCCTAGATGACGTCATCAGTCATGGTCAAGGTTGAAAACCTTGCTACGATTAGTCCACATGCCTATACATATGTGTGCTAATTTTCAAGACATTTCATCAAGCCATTTTTATGTTATCTTGCACACAAAAAAGTGGGTAGAAATAAAACAAATAAATAAAGAAATAAATTAAGACGATTCTGACGAAATTATAAGGTGGTCTGTATGGGTCATACAGCCCACCTAATAATGATAACTAAAGACGATTCTGACGAAATTATAAGGTGGTCTGTATGGGTCATACAGCCCACCTAATAAATAAAGACGATTCTGACGAAATTATAAGGTGGTCTGTGTGAGTCATACAGCCCACCTAATAAAGAATAAAGAAATAAATAAAGACGATTCTGATGAAATTATAAGGTGGTCTGTATGTGTCATACAGCCCACCTAATAATGATAAATAAATACATAAATGAATTAAAAACGAAAAATAATAATAATATGAACATTTATATAGCGTAGCTATATACTCTACTGCGCTTAAATAATTATTTTAAAAAGAACTATTATTGCCCATGGTCATAAGGTACATTTCAAGCCTACACAATGATATTGCGTACTTTCTCAACTCCCTGAGGAGCATACTAGCCGAGCTGCCACTGATGTTGGCGCTTAGGCTAATTAACACCCGACCATGGTACCCATTTATACACCTGGATAGAGAGCAGCTGTTGTGGATTAATTGTCTTGCTAAAGGACAAACGCAGTGGGCCTACACAGGGTTGAACTCAGGATCTCACGATCGGAAAGCGCGCGCTCTACTAATCTTGCCACACCACGTCCACCAATACATGTACATACCATACAAGTTACATTTGTATTAATATTTGATTGATATATTTATTATCTCCACATTATAATGTTTTTTTACAAGATCATCAATCTCTGCGCCAACGACAGCTTACGGATCTTCGACGCGTGTGTTACGGGAGTCTTCATCATCGTGGGGCTCGGCCTCCTCGTCGCCTCGCTTATTGCCATCCAACTCGTGGTCGGTATCGGGGGCGTGGTTGGAACTTTGACATCCTACCTCGTCATCTTCCCCCTTATCGTAAGTACAGTGTCATATGCTCTGATTTCTGTGTTCTGTGTTTATTTGATCGATTTACTTTGTAAAATTTGTCCAATATTTGGGACTTTGGTTTTATAATATCGATATCGATGTAACAAATAAATACTGTCAGATATATCCCCAGGTGTTCGCGTAATGTATTTGAATTTTGATACTCTTGAATACGGTCGAAAAGCGTTCTGGAACGCTTTGGAGATCAAAACCCATTTCATGTTTCTGTTACCATACGCCAAACAACAATTAGATACACGAGAAGTGTGAAAGCTACAAGTGATTTTGGTTCAATTCAACAAAGTTAAAGGATCACTTTAAGTATGATTAGTGATCGCCTTCTACTTATGAGGACGTGACTTCGAAGTCAATGTCTGACATTGTGACGTAGTAAAGGAACATCGTCGTCTCCATCGTCATACACATCTTGATTGTTCGGTACTAGCAATAATAGACACCAGGACGTCGTGCTATTTACGATAAGAAGTATGAACAGTCGATTAAATTACGAATTATATTAATATATATATATGTTTGTGTATCAATACACCCATAATGTCCTGTCAATACATACATCAGGCAAAACAGTTAATTGTATTAAGAAAGTTGTATTCGGTTTCAAATAATAAATTATCATCCATGTTTTGTATCCATCGTACTGTTTATTCTACTATGCACGCAGACGGTCATGGGTGGCGTAATGAACGCAATCCGTGCGAAGTGTATACAGGTGACTGACGCGCGGGTCCAGAGAACAAACGAAATCCTTAACTACATAAAACTCATCAAGATGTACGCCTGGGAGATACCGTTTGGGAAAACTGTCGAAGGTAAACCCGAAAATTAAAAGTGATACAAGAATGCAACTCATGAGATATTTGCGAATAATGACTTGTATATGGGCATTCCCCGCGATAACGGCGTGACAATATCATTATCATTAATTTAATGCATAATATGTTTCTTTTCTTTTCTTTACTTCAATTCCGTGTGTGGAATTGCCAGTACAAATATCACTCAAGAAGACTCAAAGCGGTATGCCTTGCAATCATCCGCAGTGTAGCACACTCCCGTAAAAGCGGGATCGCTCGCAGTCCCGCTAGCGGTATTATGAATTATTCATGATCCGCGTTGCGGTTCGCTGCACACAGCATCGCTGTACAAACTGAATGGAGATCCGCCTTCTGTTCATGACTTGACCATCTTTAAAATATCATGACAAAATCCCAAAAGGTAGGTTAAGTTTTAAATCAAATACATGGACAAATGCACCAACATAATTGAAGATACGTTGGTGCATTTGTCCATGTATTACGATTAAAATAATCCACCATGTTGGTTTGTTTTGCACTAGCTGCCTAAATATGTAATAAGACTTTCACAATGCCAAAATTGTGAATGCTTCAAGTCGCTTCAAACTATTTGAGAATTATATTTCAGTCGCATTAATTGCGAAGCACGGTTTATCTAACTGTAGCTGATGATATGACTTGGTATGTACAAATTTACTTTATTTCTTGATCGACGGCCGTGTAAATTGGTTTCTAATTATCGATACGGTCTGAACAAGAATATAGATGACGGCGTGCTCCGAGACTATCGCACAACACCGTGGGAAGAATCCCGGAAAGTCCAGACTCTGAACGATCCGCTTTTGCGGGAGTGTGCTACACTGATCAGACAGGTTATTTAGCTTTATATATCTTGTATAATACAATGCGCTCAACCTTGTTTTATTCTAAGAACTGGTTCGAAGTGATACATTCTGTCATCATTATTTTATCACCCCTATATATATCCCATCTCCACGGCCTCTCACCTTCACACTGTATCTAGCTATCTCTCTCTACCCCTTCTTATTCTCTCCCTTCTTGCTTTTCCCTCACCCCACCACTCTCCACCTCCATCTCTAACTCCTACCACTCCCTCTCCCTTTCCATCTGCCGCCGCCGTCTGCCCTCGTCTTCTCCATCAACATACACATTACCCTTGGGAACACCCTATCAGCCACCGATGTGACGGAGAAACTGCTTTAAATATATACATTAACTATTAATCTGTACCCTTCCCTCTCTCCTTCTTGCCATCTGGAGGACATCGAAAGACAGATCAGAAGCTCCTGGAGACCTCGGGCATCCTGCAGAGCATGACAGCTACCCTGTCCGTAGCTGTGAACGGTCTCGCCGCCGTCCTGTCTATCATCATACACATCGCCCTTGGGAACACTCTCACTGCCACTGATGTGAGATACTGCTTTAAAGTGACATACATGTATAGTAACAATGATACCATTATGTAAGAGCTGACAAAGGAGAAATGACATGTGTATTTATGTGATCTAATATGTCCACTGCATAGTGATGTGGAAAGAATTAATGGTAGACATGGTAGAGTTATGACCGAAAATGTAAATATAGTGTTATTTGCTTACCCTTTGCCGTACTGCATACGCATGATAAGTTATCAATACGCAGCTGAAGTGATTCCCGTGACTTTCATTTTGTCAATTGAAGTTTCAATATCTCAAAAGCAGGGGAAATTAACCAACCAAAAGTTAAGGCGTATTTTTATATTATTATTATGCAAAGCATGCTAACTGGCTAAGAGAAGAATGAGTCATGCACGAAAGAACTAATATTGATACAAGTGGGTTAATCGCTAGACTCAGATAAAGTTATTAGATACATTGCATAGTACCGAATCCATGTGATCACTATATGTTCTACAGGGGATTCATTGTATTCAACATTCTTCCCAATGTAAATTTCTTTTCCAAGGCATTTACTTTCATCTCTCTTATTGGTGTTTTGCGAGTGATCGGCGGGCCAATGGCGTTTGCGGTAAAAGAGATCTCTGAATCTGCCGTGGCAATGACGCGACTGAAGGTATGCGTATGTGTGCTTACAAACGTCACATAATGCTGAAAAAACGTTCCATTCCTACCGGAAAGAAAATAGTGTGCCACAGTGTGAACACAGTGTGAACGTACTGTGTTTCACAGTGTCGACCACAGTGGTAAATTGGAGCGTTTTCACAGTGTTAAAACCAAGTGTATTGTTTTGTCTTAAAATTATGACCGCTACTTCTCACAACTTTTTGGCTCCCAAAACAAAGACAGTATAACTCTCGCCTGATATACATTGTGTTTGATTGTGTTAATAGAATGCATTTTAGATGGCCACAACTCGGGTTTTTCGAGTCCAGCATAGGGCACCGTAACATCAACTAATCAATTATGAGTATTATTATCATCATCAGTATCGTTCGTAGTAGTAGTATAATTAGTAGTAGTAGTAGTAGTAGTAGTAGTAGTAGTAGTAGTAGTAGTAGTAGTAGTAGTAGTAGTAGTAGTAGTAGTAGTAGAAGTAGTAGTAGTCTTAGTAGTAGTAGTAGTAGTAGTAGTAGTAGTAGTAGTAGTAGTAGTAGTAGTAGTAGTAGTAGTAGTAGTAGTAGCAGTAGCAGTAGTAGTAGTAGTAGTAGTAGTAGTAGTAGTAGTAGTAGTTGTAGTAGTAGTAGTAGTAGTAGTAGTAGTAGTAGTAGTAGTAGTAGTAGTAGTAGTAGTAGTAGTAGTAGTAGTAGTAGTAGTAGTAGTAGTAGTTGTATTAGTAGTAATAGAAGTAGTAGTAGAAGTAGTAGTAACAACAACAATAATAATGGTGGCTACTTATATAGCGCACGTTCCGTCTCTCGACGCTCGCGGCGCATCACTATTATTACGTAGTAGTAGTAGTAGTAGTAGTAGTAGTAGTAGTAGTAGTAGTAGTAGTAGTAGTAGTAGTAGTAGTAGTAGTAGTAGTGGTGGTAGTAGTAGTAGTAGTAGTAGTAGTAGTAGTAGTAGAAATAGTAGAGTTATCAGTAGTTTCATCATCGTCATCATTGTCATCATCGTCATCATCGTCATCATCGTCATCATCATCATCATTACCATCATTATAATTATTATAATTGTTATTATCATGCACATCCAGGCAATTCTTATCATGGATGAACTGCAACCCCACGAAGCTCTCTCCGAGACCAGTGCAAACATGGTGGAGATCTCTGGGGCAACGTTTGGCTGGGATGTGGCACAGGAGAAAGGGGTTGACGGTGATCTAACGGAGAAATCTATGAACGGGTTGGAGAGCAATGGTAGAGGTATATTGAGTCACATTAATGTATTATTTGCTTGATCTAATAAGGGAACTGTTTTCTTTGTAAGTTGTCCTTATCGTGATTAGTTGTTACCACACAGTATCAAGTGAAAAGTGATGTAAACAAAAACGAATTATTAACATTTGCAAATGTTTGATTGTCTCTAGAATTCTCGTTGGAGGTTGAAAACGGATCGGAGGTTAATGAGTCTTTGCTCGCCGACCATACAGATGTTCTTGGAAATAACAACGCTTCACGCTTGACTGACATTGATTTCTGTCTCAAAAAGGTTCAAATTTATAGCAGTCTATAATTGAAGCATATAACCGAGCATGGTGGCTTAGCGGTTAAAGTGTCCGCCTCATGCACGGGATGTCCCGGGTTCGAACCCAGACCGGGTCATACCAAATACTTTTACAATGGTACCGTCTGCCTTCTAGCCAGGCGCTCGGCATTTATAGAATGGAGAAGGGAAATTTAATCACACGTGTTACCAGAGGACGTGTGGCTTGGGGCTTATGCATCGGAGATAGGCGCCAGGAAGGACTTTAACTATAACTTGAATATATAATGAAACAAGTCACTTCTGTCATGCCTGTGGCCCGTTGCAGAAAGAGTTGCAATCGAGTGTAATTGGTTCAAATGTGCAGAGAACCTTTTGCAATCGATTGCATCTCTATCTGCAACGGGGCCAAGTTATCATGGAAATACAAACAAAATATAGTTAAATTTAAATGTCAAATATTACACTAAGTATTAAAGGGACTGTCCCCCTTTTACGAATCGTCTGAACAGTTTCCAGTTGACGGATGGGGATGAATGTAACACGCACACAAAACATAAAATCGAACAGCCGTGTAATTTGGATTCTACGAATGAAAAACGAATGCGTCCCTCCATCAAACTATATATCGGTCAATAAAGGAGTTTAACTGATTTAGCATAATATTACAACAATATTGTACTTATTCTTGTGAAGGTATTGTGAAGCCGACATTAATTTGTTAAGGTATGTCACGGAAAAAAGATCTAAAAAATGAAGAATATATAATTACATGTAGTAACTTTAAGCGAGGTTTGGTTATTTTGATTAGTAATCGATTACCCATTGTTATTTGTGCGCGGGTCACGTAGCTAGGGCGGGTCACATAGGGGTCACGCATAGCGCTGTGGCAATCCGTGGAATCCGTGAGCGAACTTTCTCGTGAGCGAATACACGTATAATGAACAATTAACCGTTAGACGATGGTTTATTAGATTTAGGTCTAATAAACCAAGAGTAATTTTTTCAGGCATGCTATTAAATGACATTTTCTTTCATATAAGACAATAACCTCGCAACTTTTGAAATTTGGCTTGCAAAAGAGGGACTGTCCCTTTAAACGAGTCCAACATCTTGTACTAAATGAGCTGCAGGAATGCCCATGACCGCTAATCCCTCTCTATTTTTTATAATTTGTTTGATTTGTTGAATGTACTCTACAACAGGGTAACCTTACGGGTGTATGTGGGCCTGTGGGAAGCGGCAAGTCCTCCCTAATCGCCGCCATCTTGTGTCTGATGGAGAAGACGAAAGGCACGTGTAGAGTGAAGGGAAGCTTCGCATACGTGGCCCAAGAGGCCTGGATCTTTAACGCAACGGTCCAGGAGAACATTCTGTTCGGACAGAAGATGGACCAGGACCGGTACGATGCGGTGCTGACTGCGTGCAGCCTCGAACAAGACTTGGACGTCCTCGTCGATGGAGACCAAACTGAGGTTAAAATAACACGGATTACACATTATATTAAATTCAAGGAAGTAAATATTGAAGAATAAGTTCAAATATAATCTCTTTGACGGGTTATCAATATCTGTAATACGTTTTGTCCGAAAGGCGACATTCTAAAGTAGATTATTTCATACCAAGATTCACAATTACGTAAACCAAAAAATCACCGTTGCGTTGTTTCGACGGTTGTTACACAGAGACTGCGCAATGTCTGGCTCTACGGAACATATCCGGAATAATGTGTTGTATCCGCGCATGGCTACAATCATAGAAGGCACATTAATTTATCAAAGAAACTCCCCATTTACCGTGTATTTATTTCTAACTACCAATTATGTACCTTTTCACATCAAGATTGGAGAACGAGGCATCAACCTGAGCGGAGGTCAGAAGCAGCGGGTGAGTCTGGCCAGAGCCGTGTACGCTGACCAGGACGTCTACCTCCTCGATGACCCGTTCAGCGCCGTGGACGCACACGTGGGGGATCACATCTTTAACAGGTGCATCAAGGGGGCGTTGAAGGGAAAGACTGTACTCCTTGTCACCCATCAGTTGCAGGTGCGTAGGCCAATTTATTGATAGCACGATTCATCATCGGTTAATGTGGCATCACTCAGGGATTGGGAGCAAGGGATTTACTAGTCCAGATTTTGGACGTGTTTTAAAGTTGCATACGCAAACCGCGCTGAGACCACTCAACGCGCACTAGTTACACCAATTCAAGGGATAGTTGAGTTTTGATATAGAGGGCGCTACACAAAATAATTTTGTTGTGAGATAATGAAAAACTAATTGTCTTATTTGAAAGAGCATACAATTTTAATTACAGAATAAACTTTATTTTGATCAAAATCGGTTCAGAAATGGCTGAAATATCCATATAAGGGGAGGGCCAACATCGAAAAAGTGGCTTCCTTAAGGACTTAGGTTGCCAGATCTCCACAACAAGTTTAGACCAATTTTATGTGCAAGTATTTTTAGTGAGACAAATTAATTCAGAGGTCTACCTCAAAAAATTTGTTGCGAACACCTCCAAATCCAAGATGGCGTCCAAAAAAGTAGCCGTTTTGACTTGCTATAGATTATTGGCAAGATTTCACAAACAAAACCTGGAATAAGCATGATTTTGCAGTCATATTGAAGACAATAAAATTTCCTATAATCTGATACCAAATACAATGGGTTTCAGAATATGTAACACGGTCATTTTTAGCCCCAAACTCAAATTTTAGGCATTTTTTCCCAAAAATATGAAATTATTGATTTACATAATTCGGCATATATCGATAATTGCATTAGCAGTTGAATTAATACTTTTCGAAAAACTGTCCAGTTATATCAACAATACTCTCTAAAAATTTCAAGTGTATATTGTATCTGAACAAAAAGTTATAGTTCTTGGAACTCAGCATTTGATATCGACAAATACAGCAAATTTGTACGATTTCGAACACTATACAGGGTGCCCCAATAAATGTAATTCTTGTTTACGGACTTTATTCAAGAATTTCTCCTAAATAATGACATATTGTTGATACCTTTTTTAGTAAAACCTTCAATTTTCTTCTTTTATGTCATAAATATGCCGCCCTCGGTTTGCAATAGTACACGAACATAGTGTATCGGTAATTCCACTGCAATGATAAATCCTTCATGCAAAGTGCATAGTGCAATATTCGAATGGGAGGCGCTCGTCATTTACAGTTATATCGACCATATCTGAATAATTATGTTTTTAACATGATTATTATTCGGAACACCACAGTTAGCTAGAATTTTCCAGGGTTCGGAAAACACTTTGAATAGGCTATTAGGTTTAACTTGGGGTAACTTTTTGTATCACCATGTACATTTGTAACCATAGTAACAACAACAATATAAATAGAATAAATCATATATCTGGCTACTACAAGCCGCATTATGCACACTAATTTTCGCGTGAACATGGAGGAAAACAAATCACATGTGAAATAACACCCTATAGCTGCTATTTTTAAGTTTTTAAAGTAAATATTGGTTGATTTGGTATATTTTTATCCATAATCGGCTGTTGTTACCATTCTTACACGAGTACAGTGTAGTGCAAAAAAATTAACATTCGGCTTGCTGAGGCTTTCGGTGTTGTGCATATTAGTTTAGCAAATGAGTTTGTTTTGTTTTAATACTGAGTCAGACAAATTGTATAGACCTTTATGGTCTCCAGGTACATGTAATAAGATATGAAGGGCATGAAGGGTGCGTTCCTCGCGATCAAGATGGTGTTCGAAGCGAGATACGCTCTGCACATATTACAGTATGTCCCGAATATTGTGTACTATAGTAAGACACTAATTAAAGATAATGAGCATGATCTTGATACTGTTTTAAACACATCATGGACACCCAGTATGATTCGAATTCGCAATACGCATGGCATGCGCGTCAGTATGCAGCTGACTGGAATGCTCCATGTGGAGTGGAATTAAGTTCATTTTTAGTGTTTGATTTATGATAAATGCAGTTAAACAAATACAGGACAGACATGACATCTACGCAGACTACAAAATGATGGTGAAATATTCATCATATTACAAGAAATGGTGTTTCTTTTTGTATTTGTTCATAACTGGAATTGAAGGTGTCCCGAGATTGACGCAATCATTTTGTATACAAGTCCTCTTATTAAGATTACACATTTTTGAGACACCCTGTATAGCATGAGAAATCATGCAAAACTACCCATTTTGTGGATAGCTAATGCTGACTTCAAAGTACTATAACTTTTTGTTCAGATACGGTATGCACTTGAAATTTTCAGGGAGTATTGTCGATATAATTGGACAGTTTCTTGAAAAGTATTAAATTGACTGCTAATACAATTATTGATTTATACGTAATTATATAAATCAATAATTTCATATTTTGGGGGAAAAATGCATAACATTTGAGTTTGGGGCTAAAAATGAACGTGATACATATCCTGAACCTCACGGTGTTTGGTATCAGATTATAGGAAATGTTATTGTCTTTAAAATGATTGCAGAATAATGTTGATATAAGGTGTCGTTTGGGAAATCTCGCCAATTATCTATAGCAATACAAAACGGCTGCCTTTTTGGACGCCATCTTGGATTTGGAGGTGTTCGCAACCAAATTTTAGAGGTAGACCTCTGAATTATGTTGTCTCATTAAAAATACTTGCAATTAGAATCGGTTTAAACTTGTTGTGGAGATATGGCAACCTAAAGTCACTTTTTTCGACATTGGCCCTCCCCTTAATAAACATATTAACCATTTGTAATATTTGTGGGGCCCCATATTATTTGATAATTTTGAACCCGCCAGTTAATTTTGTTTGTTAATGCTTCCTCTTTTCAAAATATTACAAAAGAGGTTTTTAAATTTCAACAAAACATCACATGCACAACATTTTATTTAAAATGTTTGAAACCAATTACTTTTAAAGAGCGCCCTCTTGAGTTTTAACGGCTCTTTTTAAATGATAACAGGCTTTTTAGTCATTTGTAATTTTGTTTTCCTTTCTGTTATTACTGTAAGTTTGTAATGTAATGGTGCAGGTTTTGGTAACTAAAATTCAGTTTGACCAAAACTGTACTCTCTTTACCAAAACTCAACTATCCCTTTAAGCAGCGATAATTTGCGCACCTGCACAAATTCAATCATGCGACAATATCATGTCCAATCTATATCGGTTGCTAGTGCGTGCGTATAGAAGTGGACTAGGGATTTACACACGTGTATGGCGATCCTATAACCTCATAGGTAATAGGTTCATGCTATAATTAACATATTTATTTGGGGTTCGCACTGTCTCCGGTAAGACGAATCTCCGCCCCAACTTCCCATTTTGTCTTTCTGGTTTTATTACCTCGTTATCAGTTTCTCTATTTATTTTTGCTTGTAAGATTTACGACAATCTGTTAGGTCCTGTATGCATGGTATTAACTCAATGGGGATCGCAAACCCTAGTAGGGATCAGGTGTTTAATGCCTCGAAAAGTCGAGAGCCTGCGCCACCGCGTACGATCACGTTGACCGTACTTTCATGTTTGGAATCTCGCCAGTACCTACAAGGCTGCGATACAATCTACGTATTGGAGGAGGGTCATGTGTTGGAGCAGGGTACCCATGATGAGCTGATGGACGGGGATGGGGAGTATGCTCGCCTCACTACTTATCATTGCATCAGGAATGGTGGTATGGAGCACGAGACAAAGGATGTGTCCCTCAACAGTGGGTAAGTAGTCCTTGCAATTATGAACCTTCTTTTACGTTGCTAATTAAAAGATTACTGTCATTCAAGTATGGTATTATGAATTTAAATTACTCGGAACTGTTCATCGTGTTTATATTACTTTATTGATCAGAATTATATGTCATTGCAAATTAGTCCTTTCGAATTATACATGTGATAACGTGACTACTTTTTGTTTATACATTTATTTAATTATTGACTATAGACAGCAGTACACGCACCTGGCGAAATCAAACTCACAAAAAGAGTCTCAAATTACAACGCCTTCTGCAAGAGGTAAGAGAGAAAAAAAAATGGATTTCATGAAATCAGTTCTTATTAAACCTTTGACCTTTGTTTAAAGTGCATGGCCAGGCAAACTAAACGCATGTTATGGTAAATATATTACTCATTGCGGATATAGTATCGAAAATAATATCGCTAGTGATATTCGTTTGTCTCGCAATGTATGGTCAACATGGAATCTAAAAGATCACGACGTTTCGTATGCCGCTGCAATACTTTGTCAAGTGATATAATTATAATGTAAGCAATCGGTTTTATACTCTCGTGTGGCTCCAAACCGCGTAATCTCGCATGAACGGATTTTATCTTCTGTTCATCTCTATTAGTGTACACATCAAGTATTTGTAAACCATTTGACCCAAACATATTTTGTTTATTTTAAAACATTTTAGTAATTATTTTCTCCATATTGTGAAACCCCCACTTCTGAAAACCTCTCCAGAGTAGAATTCTATTGTTGACCTGTTATGACATCATCAGCCATTCACCACTCAGTTACCAAGAAGTTACCTTCACCCAAGCTGAGTGCCTAATCACAATATCATCACACGGTTGAATAGAATACCAACTCACACACCTTCAATTTCAATAGCTGTTGCTATGTCAGAAGAAAAGCACTGTATAAGCTATTGCATGGAGGTATGCAGGGCATGCTTTTGTGTGGATGTTCTTTTTGTACTTTCATCTTTTGTTAATGTCATGGTAGCTGACCAGTGATTGACAGATGATGTCACAACAGGTCAACAATATAATTTACTCTGGAGGGTTTTTTAAGAGGTGGGGCTTAGCAACATGAAGAAAAAAATAAATGATAAAATGTTTAAAAATATACAAAACATATGATAGGTCGATCAAACCGTTTACAAATATTGAATGTGTAGACTAATACAGATGAACAGAAGTCAACATGCATTTGGTTTGCAGGGCCCCTTTATATTGTTGTTATCATTGTGTTAATGTTACCATACAGAATCGGTGATTGTTATTATGCATCATTATTATCATCCTTATCATAAGCACATCTTTTGAAAAATTGATTGAAAACATAATATAAAGAGAAAAGGTACACTGACTTGCTGTAAGCAATTTCAATTTGTGTTATAACATAATGTCACTTATAGACGAGATGTATAAACGTATCATACATGAATACCATGTTATAGTGAGTTATCACTGAACTAATTAAATGGCTCTACCGTCCCAACACCGCCCCCTGACAAATATATCGGTCAAAATAAAAATGTAAACGAAATAGACAAGAATATGTACGCAAGAACACGAACGTAGACAATATCATGCAATGTGCAACATTTCAACATTGCCCAATATCGTGTTGATTTTGAGCAAGATGGTTGTGGATGGCATGGACATGATGGATGTGGGTGCGGCGAGATTGGAAGAGCGCTCACCTTCCAAGCGGGAGATCCCGAGTTCGAACCCGGAGTATGCCCATCGCGTTTGGGGCCTTCAGCAAGAAAATTAATCCACATTGCTGCTCTCTACCCAGGTGTAAAAATGGGGACCCTGTAGGCATAGAGGTGAAAGCCTTTATTTGAATGATCTTCTCAATGCCCATGAGCCGCTTGGAAGGAATGCTCCCCAGGGGGTGGAGATGGTGCACACAGTGTGTGTTGGTTTGCATTAATTGAGAATATTATTTATTATTACGAAAATGATCATAAATTATAATGTTCCTAATTTTAAATACGAATTCTCAAGAATTACAATCAAATATTCTGGACCCAATTTGTGGAACAGTCTCCCTGAATTCATTAAAACTTGTTCTTCTTTATCTACTTTTTTACACAAATATAACGAATTTTTGATTTATAACACGTAAACTCTGCCTTTTAATGATATGTAATACAATTTATACCTTTGTTTTGTTTGATGTTCGTTTTGGGGGGATGTGGGTCTTTTTGTTTTGTTTGTTTTTTTGTTTTTTTTGCCAACTCGTACACTTATTTTAAGTATCTTATTTGTGGGGAGAAGCCTTTGATAGGTCAATGGCCTCTGCTTCTCCCTCCACACTTTGAATATTGTTACATTGTACATTTTGTTTGTATTATGTGCTAATTTTGTAAATTGTGTATGTTTTTATTCAAAATTGTGGAAATAAACGAAATTAACGAAATGAATGAAATATATTCCCCTTCTCCCTCTCTCTCATTATAGAACGTGCAGTGCTCGAGGAAGACGCACAGGGCCAGCGTGTTACATGGAGCACATGTCAGGGATACATCAGAGCTATGGGTGGCTACTTCAACCTCATCGCCCTTCTGTTTATCTATGCCATCGGTTATGGATCGTTGGTTGTCCTGAACTGGTGGCTAAGTTACTGGTTGGATACTAGTGCTAGCCGACCGGTAAGTATGAACATAGAAAACTAATTAAATTGCGTAATGACTTGAACGGTAATAGCTTTGAAAATAATAATATAATGATACTAAACCCCTCAAAAAAAGTTCGGAAACTCAACTTTGATCGATTATATCACTCTTATTGTCATATTCAGATGAACATGACCACCGTACAGTAAACACGTTGTTTTTGCTCGCCACCCATCCCCTATAGTATAACACGTATGTTTGCCGCGCCTCGCTTCTACTTGTCTTCAAGCACCATGCATCGGACCACTGGACAGCTAAGCACGGGGGCCAAGCCGCTTGGCCAAGCCAAGCGGCGTAGGCCTGTTACGCCGACAAGCCCCGATGCCTCGGGAATAGATAATGGAACATTACTGTCGGCCATTGAACAAATAAACTCAAAAATGGACAAGTTCAGCGAAAGAATTGATGACATGGAGAACAAACTGATACGCAAATTTAAGGAATTTGAACATCGTTTCGCAGAAATTGGAGACGCTCTGGACTTTCAAAATAAAGTGGTAGAAGAGATCCAAACCGAGTTACCAAGAATGGAAAAGAAACTAAAAACTGACTTGCAGGATGCTTATATGGAAATCGACAAAGTAGCTGCATATGCCACCAGAGAGAATATTGTAATTCTTGGTGTACCTGAACTATCAGAAAATGAGAATACCGAAGAAGTGGTGAGAGACTTCTATAAAACAAAGTTAAAGATAGGGGATGGGGAGAGAATTGAACATCAGCGACTACACAGAATACCATCAGCACAGAAACCTCGGCCCATCAAAGTCCGTTTCTTCAGATACGACGACAAAGTTAAAATTATGAACCATGCCAAAAACCTCAAGGGCACATCGTATTTCATCACGGATGATCTGCCGAAACGTATTCGACAGATGAGAAAGGAGCAAATGGAGCAAATGAAAAAAGCCAGGGAGATGGGGAAAATCGCCTTCTTTTCCAGAAGTGAACCGTGGAAACTGGTGATTAAAGATGCTAAAGGGGGAAAAGATGGCGCGTCTAGATCAGGCGAGAGACCCCCTAGGAGCTCCAAACTGGCCGATGAAAGGAGCCGAGAGGTGATGCCAAGTATTCCAGCTACGAGTGGTGCCCAGCTCAACCGAGAGGACTGGCCGACATTGAAGGTTACCAGGGACCATGGGCGGCAAGGAACGTATCCAAGACGTGCAGAAGCGACGGGAGATCAGGAGCGGAAGGGAGAGGAGAATAGACGGGAGACCAGCGGCCAAACTGAAGCGGCAGGGAATAGCACAGAGGAGAGGAGGGATGTTGATGAGATGGAAGGTGTCTTGGAGGAACCTTGAAGGAAGAGGTGTACGTAGGGGGCAACGAGCGAGATCCCTTTTTGAATTTAGAAGCAGATGGATTTATCAAAATATTGGAGAATATAAGTCAATTAGTAACTGCATGAATATGGTTTATGAAAAAATTGAAAACGTGGAAAATGGATAACAAGAAGCTTACAACATGGATCAAGATCAGATGAGGAATTCACAAGATTAGAGACGATACAGACAAGAGTGAGTATACTCATAATGACATTCGGTGGATTAAAAGAAAGAAAAAAAATTGGACAATAAAATAATAAAAAACTTATATAATGAGTAAAATGAAGAACATGGAGTACATGGAAAGTTAAAGAAAATAGAAGGACCGAGATAGTTTAAGATTGAACTTGACAATTGAAAGAAAGCATAATTTGTATTATTTGAATGGAAAGACAATTATATATTCCTGTTTGAATTTAGAAGCAGAATTGGATTTATTAAAATATTTGAGAATATAAGTCAATTCGTAATTGTATGAATAGGGTATATGGAAAAATTGAAAACGTGGAAAATGAATAATAAGAAGCTTACAGCATGGATAAAGATTAGATGAGGAATTCACAAGATTAGAGACGATATAGACAAGAGTGAGTAAACTCATAATGACATTCGGTGGATTAAAAGAAAGAAAAAAAATGGACAATAAAATAATTTAAAAAAACTTGATAATGAGTAAAATGAAGAACATGGGGTAGATGGAAAGTTAAAGAAAATAGAAAGACCGAGGTAGTTTAAGATTGAACTTGACAATCGAAAGGAAGCATAATTTGTATTATTTGAACTAAAAGACAATTACATAAATATATACTTGCTATAATTCTTGCATTCATGTCATAAGATTTTTTGCATTTATAATATGATAGATTTTTATTATGTAAGTTTCATAGAATGTTATTTATTTGTTTATTTTTTTTCTAAATATAATAATAGTGTCACAATATACAATTGGCATTTTTTTTTATTTTATTTTTTTTTTATAAAATTGGATATTGGTATTAATGTCGAAAAAAAAGTACATGGGCCATTGCTTTTGCTTTGGGGTACAGGTATGTGAAAATGAAGGGAGTGGTTTTTGTTTATACAATTTATTGGTATTTGGGGTTTGGCTTTCTGTAATGTTATTAATGCCAGCCTGGTAGTCAGGCCTGTGTGATTTTGTTGTTAAAAGTAATGTCTATACGACCGACGTACTCATTGATGCCCTTTTGAAGATATCATATTGATAGTTTTATAATATATAATTGGGAGCTCATTATAATGGGAGAAGGGTATTTATGATGTTTGTATATTATTTAATATGTCATGGTTTTTGGTCGAAATAACGTGCAGGTGGAAATAAAGAGAAAAGATTCTGGTTGGTAAACACCTTGTGGAATCTTTTCTTTAATTGATTAGCATTTTTTAAAAGCCAGTTGGCTATCGAGTCTGGATTGAAAAATCTCGTAAAAAGGTTTTAAAAGGATAAAAGAGCTCACCTATTTAGGTTTCTGTTTTTGTTTTCAGAGAGGCATTATATGAGTTTGTATGAACTTGTTTTATATTGGTGTTTAGACACTATTATTGGCGATGAAAAGCCAATCTGTTATTTGGGTCAGAACTGAGTTTGTGAAAAAGGTTCTGGATAAACATGTTCCTTCATTGTTCCTTAGGGATTAGTTAAAGATATGTCATGGTGTTTGGTCAAAATAACGTGCAGGTGGAAATGGAGAGAAAAGATTCTGGTTGGTAAAAACCTTGTGAAATCTTTTCTTTAATTGATTGGCTTTTTTTTTTTTTTTTTAAAAGCCAGTTGACTACCGCATCTGGACTGAAAAATTTCGCAAAAAGGTTTTAAAAGGGATAAAAGAGCTCACTTATTTAGGTTTTTGTTTTTAGAGAGGCATTATATGAGTTTGTATGAACTTGTTTTATATCGGTGTTTAGACACTATTATTGGCGATGAAAAGCCAATCTGTTATTTGGGTCAGGACTGAGTTTGTGAAAAAGGTTTTGGATAAATATGTTCTTTCACTGTTCCTAATTCGGGATTAGTTAAAGATATGCCATGGTGTTTGGTTAAAATAACGTGCAGGTGGAAATGGAGAGAAAAGATTTTGGTTGGTATACACCTTGTGGAATCTTTTCTTTAATTGATTGGCATGTTTTAAAAGCCAGTTGAATACCGCATCTGGACTAAAAAATCGCGCAAAAAGGTTTTAAAAGGGATAAAAAGAGCTCACTTATTCAGGTTTTTGTTTTTGTTTTTAGAGAGGCATTATATGAGTTTGTATGAACTTGTTTTATATTGGTGTTTAGACACTATTATTGGCGATGAAAAGCCAATCTGTTATTTGGGTCAAGACTGAGTTTGTGAAAAAGGTTCTGGATAAAAATGTTCCTTCACTGTTCCTTAGGGATTAGTTAAAGATATGTCAGGGTGTTTGGTCAAAATAATGTGCAGGTGGAAATGGAGAGAAAAGATTCTGGTTGGTAAAGACCTTGTGGAATATTTTCTTTAATTGATTAGTATTTTTTAAAAGCCAGTTGACTACCGCGTCTGGACTGAATAATCTTGTAAAAAGGTTTTAAAAGGGATAAGAGAGCTCACTCATTCTGAGTTTGTGAAAAAGGTTTTGGATACAAAGGTTCCTTTATTGTTCCTTAGGTATTAGTTAAAAATGACTCTGAATTGTGACATTCTTATAAGTGATGTATTAGAAGAATAGCGGGTTTAGTGAGACGGTTCAGCATCTTAATGTATTGTAAATTGTTTTTTTTTAAATGGGATAAAGAACGGTACTTAAACAAGTCAATAGACCGCTTCTGCAGTGTGTGTAGGTGGTATGCGTTGACGTCGGGGTCCCCGTTGGCGGGCTTGACAGTGGTGACTGGGTCCGGCAAGCTCAGGGTAATCTAGCTTGCCGGACCTAGTTGCCATTGCTGGGCTTGCCAGCGGGGAGTATTACGTCATACGCGTATTGTTTGCATGCATTGCGGAGGCGGTCTATTATATGATGAAGTCTCTTTAGGGGAATCCTTTTATTGAATGTTTGAAAAGCCAATCTAGTGACACCGCGTCATGACTGAGTGATCTCTAAGAAGGGTTTCGAAATTGATGAAAGAGCTGGCTTAGTCATGCTTATTTTTTTTAGAGAGGTATTAGAAGTGTGGAGTAGCCGTTTTAATTGTTTTAATTGTTGGTGTTTTTTGACACATGTCAAGCCAGTTTGCTACTAGGCCAGAATTGAGGGATTTCGGAAAGGGTTTTTGTAATTGAAAAAGGGAAAAAAATGAAGGAAAAAGGAGAAACTTTTGTTCATTGTTTCTTTTTGATTTTTTGAAAAAATGTATTACTTGAGTCTGAATTGTTGTTGTCACATTGGAGTTTTGACATTCTTATAAGTGATGTAATACAAGAATAGCGAGTGTTTTGTACTTCTTTCTATGAGACTATTCGAAAGTCCAATGTATTGTAAAGTTGTTTTTATTTATATAGATGTAACAGAGGGTATACGAGAGTAATTGAATGTCATTTAATGCTCTCACAAAATGGGATAGAGGGTCGTACTTATAAAATCCCTTAAATGGAGTATTGTCATTGAATGCTTGAAGAGACAAGGAATTTCTTTTTGATTTTGTGTAAAAGGCGGGAAATCTAATGGAAATGGTTAAAGTCGGCGGGTAATTGAACGCCGGATAGAAGTCTCATACAAGGGGATATGAAGTATTATCAAGTGTAAACACGTCATTGTTTGTTTTATTTTTTTATTTTTTATGAGACAATGTATTTGGTTTCTCTCTTGATTATGTAATTTTGTTTACAGTCGTAGAAGGTTGTCTACTTGTTGAGACATCATGTCTGTTATTGGTTATTCAGGATTGAGGGTTTTTTTTCTTTTTGATTCCTTTCCGGTTTTTGTTTTAATAGAATGCTTAAAAAAAAGCAAAAGTAGATTTCTTTTTAGATAGTGTTTTGGGCTTCCGATATAAGGGGGTATTGAAACAAAAGCGATTCGTATGAGTTATTTTAAAAGAAATACATGGAATTGGTAAATACTTTTGTTTGGAGTATAATGAATGCGAAGTGATGGAGAAAAGGGTTCAGTGCTTGACGAAAGGGTTCCTTCTAGCTGGAAATGCAGTGATTACCCTCGCAATCCCGAGGCATTTGGGGTTTGGCTACCTATTATAAGCCCCTATAGATTGGTGCAGTCTGATCTCGGTCAAGACTGAAGGATGTTAAAGAAAGGCAAAATTCAGTAGTGACGTGTTTTGTCTATTGTTTATTCTTATTTTTGTGTAGTGAAGGGGATGGGTGGCGGCTCATTCGGACGGTAGTTTATTATTATTCTTTTTTCGCACTTGGTGGTTCGATTCGATTTATTTGTTTTGTTCTTCTTTTTTCTTCTATGTATTGTTATTCTTGTGACTGTTTAACTTTTTTAATTTCTTTTCCAAGGGGTATGGCGGTAGTTCCTCTTTTTTCATATTTTTGTGGTAACAGTCAGAATTATGAGGGTTACTCTAAAGAAGTGTGTGTCCCCTTCTCATTACTCAGGTTATATTTAAATAGAAATGATGATAAAGTTTATATGTATTGATATTGATATATAATGACGGACTTTGATAATATATCGTTTAATTGTAATTTTGTATCCTTGAATGTTAAGGGAATAAGGGAAAGAACAAAAAGGGGTGGTATTTTATCTTGGTTACGAGATAAACGAGTAGAAGTAGCTTTTTTGCAGGAGACTTACAGCACTAATGATGTTGAAGATGTATGGGGTTCTTTGTGGGATGGAACAATTTATTATAGCCATGGGACAAATCACAGTAGAGGGGTGGCGGTATTGATAGATTCTAAATTAGATATCCAGGTTCTTCAAGTGCGCAATGATAATGCAGGGAGATTTATTATTTTAGACTGTATTATTCAGGGATTAAGATTAATATTAATAAACGCGTATTTTCCAGTAAGAGGGAAATCAATGAAGCAGATTGAGTTTTTGAATAGTATTGATAACAGTTTGGATACAATAAATGGCAATGGTAACCCAATAATTATGGGAGGGGATTTTAATATGATTTATAATGTTGATTTAGATTATTTGGGAAGTAATAAAAAAGAGGTACAGTCGATATTTCTTAAACACTTTGATAATTATAAGGATAAATGGACTTTATTAGATATTTGGCGGGGGAAAAATGGTTTAAAAAAACAATATACGTTTAAACAAATTAACCCCTTTGTCCAAAGTCGTTTAGATTATTTTTTTATTTCATATAGTTTAGAACAAATTGTCTTAAAATGTAATATAATACCATCAATTGCACCAGATCATTTTGTTGTTCAGTTACAATTTTATAATTTGCCTAATTTTTCAATTAAAGGTAAAGGTAGTTACTGGAAGTTCAATAATAGTTTATGTGGAGATGGGGAATTTATTAGACAGATGGAAGTGGAAATAGGGAGATTAAGAAATATATATGAAAAAGAAATTAAAGATGTAAGAGTGTATTGGGATTTTTTGAAAATGAAAATTAGCAATTTTATTAGGAAATTTTCTAAAGAAAAATCTAGAAAAAGGAAAGAAAAAGTTCAAAATCTTGAAAATGATATAAGTGTAATTGAAAAAGAATTGATAGAAAAGGTAGAAAAGGAAAAGGTTGATTTGTTGGAAAATAAAAGAATGGCGTTAAAAAAATGTTATGAATATATTAATGAGGGTTTGAAAGTTCGATCTCGAGCATCATTTTATGAGAGAGGGGAACAAAATACTAAATATTTTGTGCAACTAATGGAAGCAAATAAAAAGAAGACAATTATAAGTAAATTATTAGTAGATGGAGGAAAAATAAGTTTTGATATGGATATTATTATTCGGGAAATACAAAGGTTTTATGCTGGATTATATTCCAAATTTGTTGTTGATGTAGAATTATTTAATGAAAGTTTATTTTTTAAAGGTTTGCCAAAATTAGGTTTAGAATCAAAGGAAATTTGTGAAGGTAATATAACTCAAGGGGAATGTATAGCGGTTTTAAAAGAAATGAAAGGTAATAAGTCACCCGGAAACGATGGTCTTAGTGTAGAGTTTTATGAATTATTTTGGCCTGTTATTGGTGATATTGTGGTAAGGGCTTTAAATGAAGCATTTGTTAAAGAAGAATTATCTTCTTCACAAAAACAAGCTATTATAATATTGATTCAAAAGGAAGATAAAGACCCCTTACAAATAACAAATTACAGGCCTATATCATTATTAAATGTAGATTACAAAATTTTAGCTAAGATATTGTTTGTTCGGATTAAAAAAGTATTAGGGGAACTTATTAGTATAGATCAGGTAGGATATTTAAAAGGGAGAAATATCGGTGAGGCTATAAGATTGATAGACGATATGATTTTCTATACTAAAACAAATAATATACCAGGGTTTTTATTAGCCATTGACTTTAAAAAGGCTTTTGATACTGTTTCTCATGATTTTTTGCAAAATGTGTTAAAGACGTTTGGTTTTGGGACTTCATTTTGTAAATGGGTTCGTACACTCTACAAGGGCGCTCAGAGTTGTGTATTTAACGGCAATGTATCGACTGGTTATTTTAATATTATGAAAGGGGTAAGGCAGGGAGACCCCTTATCACCCTATTTATTTATATTATGTATAGAAACTTTAGCACGCTCGATTAGGACCGACAATGAAATTTCAGGGTTTATTTTGGGAAATGCACATATTAAACAAGTATTATACGCAGACGATATGACGCTTTTTGTAAAAGATAAAGATTCGTTGATAAAATTAAATGAAAAATTTGAAACTTTTGCTACAATATCGGGATTACAAATTAATCGAGACAAAACATATGTTTTGTTATTAGGCCCTCTTCATGGAAAAGAAATTGTAACTCCTTTTGGTACAAAAGTTGGGATAATTAAAATATTAGGTGTATATTTTTCTATGGACCCTGAAGTTCGAGAAAGAATGAATTATAAAGAAATTTTAAGTAAAATTAAACATTTATTAATATGGTGGAAACAGCGGGACTTGACCCTGATGGGAAAAATTCAATTGATAAAGACGTTTGTGATTTCTAAATTAATATTTGTATCTTCACTCACTCCAATTCCGCAAGGTGTAATAGAAGATTTGAATAGATTAACATTTGATTTTTTGTGGCATGGAAAAGATAAAATTAAACGGGAAGTTACTTTTTTGAATTACGAAAAAGGGGGTCTAAAAATGATTGATTTTCAATTATTTATTCGGACACAGAGAATAATGTGGATTAAGAGACTTTTTGAGGGGGAATCAATGATGGGATGGAAAAGAGTTTTTAAATTCTTGACTAGACAAGCAGGAGGTTTGTTGGTTTTCTTTTGTAATGTTTCATTTGATTTATTGAATTTGTCACTTCCGGGTTTTTACAGGGAAATGTTAGAAGCTTGGATAGGTTCAAAAGATTTTTTGTTAAAAGAAACTGGAAGCAGGAATCAAATTGTTTTTAATAATAGATATATTCGAATTAATGGACAAATTTATTATAATGAAACATTATTTTTGAAAAATGTTTATAAAATACATCATATAGTCGATAGCAAAGGAAGAATAAAATCTGTCAAGGAATTTATGAGACTAGGATTAGATAGGTCAGAAATTGACATAGTGAAACAGATTTTTGAAAATATACCATTTATATGGAAACAATTGTTAAGTAGAGATTATAATGTGATGGAAGATACTGCACTGAATTTGGAGTTTCGATTGAGTGGAAAAGATTATTCATTGTGCGATATAACTTCAAAATATATATATGATCATTTGTTAAATTTAAGATTAGAGAAGTCTTTTGCAGTTCGCAACATAGAACACTTATATAATGTCTTTGGAAAAGATAATGAAAATATTTTTGTACGCTCCCGAAAATCCACGCTTAATAGTTCACTAAGGGAATTTCAATTTAAATTACTATACAATTTTATTTATACAAAGAAACACATGTTTACTTTTCATATGGGGGATAGTAATTTATGCTCTTTTTGTCATAAAATGCAGGAAACATATGAACATTTGTTTTACTTTTGTGAAAAAGTAAGAATGATCTGGGTAGACTGCGGTAACGAGTTTGATTTAGAAGAATTAATAAATATAGATTGGAAAGGGGTCCATGTAGGAATCAAGGTTAGTAATGTAGGAAAAGATCAATTATTAAATCATGTTATATTGTTGATAAAAAGTATGATATTTGTTAATAGTAGAACGAAAGATTATCCTCCAACTATAAAAGATATTAAAGATACATTATTGAAAAATAAAGAGGAAGAAAGAAAGATAGCTGAACAGAGAGGAACATTGCAAATTCATTATAGAAAATGGAACACACTCTCTGACTAGGGTATGACACAGAGACACCATGTACAGAGTTCTTACTACCGCCTCCCCCCCCCCCTTTTTTTTTCTTTTTCTTTTTATCTTTCTTCTGTTAGTTCGCTATTGTTTCTCTGTTTTACTATAGATCTCTTTTTTTCTCAAACACTATGATTATCATATGTATAAGAACAGATTGTATATGTATATGTAATGCTGTACACAATTAGTTTGTTGTACTTATATGAATGATTTGTATTGTAAATTTACGTTGTAAATTTGTTTGAGAGAAAATAAAATACTATTACAAAACAAAAAAATACATGATGTATCTAATTTAACCCAAAAACCATGTTTGTGTGTATTTTCAAAATGTTCTACATACATGACTTGGGGATAAATACTAAGAGGTATTGGTCAACATAATTCTGTCAGCAGTTTATAACCAGTACGAAAACACTAGAACTGGGGATTGGTGTGATTTATATTGCTCAACATAAAGGGTTGAAGATTTAGTATTTAGATTTAGATCTCTCATTGTAAATTGAACTATAATTTTGTATATGTATTTTAATAAATTATTGCAGCGTGCCATTCATTCGTGTAAATTTCATTAAATATTACGCTCTTACTATAGAAGTAAAAGAACCACATAACGTAACATGGTGTATACATAAATACATTAATTTTGGCAACGAAATATTATAGATTATTTGCTCTGTAAGTGGAATTTTAAAAACTGAAAGGACATTGACAAATAGGAAAATGAAAGTAAAATTGCATTCCTCTTTATTTCCTAGAATTTCTTTCAATATAACGTATAATAAGTAATATAAACCATTTTATGTGACTTAATAATTCGATTTAAAATGTTTTGTTATCATCTGTAATGATATGAAGCAGTATTTGAATGTAAATATTAACCCTCTTTGGGGTGAAAACGATAGTAATATAGGCCTACACAATTCTAGTCCCATAATCTATGTGTGAGAAAATCATCTAATTGCTGGTAAGATCATCCGATTTGGGTGCAAAAGCATCGAATGTCGGGCAAGTCTTCTCATTTATGGACATACACATTTATTATGGGGGTATAACCATATAGGAAGACGGAAGAGTGATAACTGATAACATTTGGGCAAAATGTCTATGCCCCCTGACAACAAAATTCATATGCCCGTGATAAAAATACAGAGAAAGTATATATAAGGGCGAGGGCGGGAGTCAATCAAGACTGAAGTTTATTGGCCCTTAGTGTGTGCCATAAACGCAATGTTGGCACGTCATTTCATCATTATGATATTCTACGACGTCGGGTCTTTATAACTTGTGGCGTCGCTATTTAAATCACACGAAAGCTAACTAAATAAAAAGGCGGGAATTCGCTGGAGTAAATCACTTGTGCATGTTACGTTTTCTGGAACAGGTATTGCTTAGGGCTGCAAGAAAAGGGTGAGTTAAAACCAAATCTAACGATCTTACAAAATTGTATGAAGTAGAAAAGTACAAAAAATAGGCATATTTAAATGAACTTCGTTGAATTGTCTTAAAACTATTAAAATTCTAGCTTTAGATTTGAAAATAACAAGAAATTAATATTTGATATGAGAGATTCTCATTTATTTACCCGTCTTGGTAATTGTTTGTACATATCCTGTGCTCATTTCTCATGAGTTTTAACGTTGAAAGTGCACTAAGTAATTGTTGTTCCGGCCGGACTCCAATCTACGATGCCCATATTACTAGGCAGGTTAATTTGCATATATATGTCGCTAAACGATATATAATTACTGTTACATCGGAGACAGAACAACAAATAATACAAGGTAAATGTGGGCGTCATTACCATTATACCTTGTAATGCCATATCGATTATTATCCAACTGCAATATCAAACTACTAAAGCATCAAGATATTCTATCAATTTATATTTATATTTACATTTCTGAAGATTTTGAAACCGGTTAGAAGAAATTGAATAACACAAATTAACCATGGATTAATTGCGTTTTTTCGAGTTTGTTTTGTTTACCTTTGAATCTATATATTTATAATTTATAATTTATATAAGTATATTTACGTTATCTCGTTGTATTGCCAAATATTATGATATACAAACGCTTTGAATTACTTATTTTGTTGTGCATCTTACATAATCATTTTAATGACTTTTCAACAATATGTATTTCGTATCAAAAGACAATTTAACGAAGAATATCAGAGTTTGAAACGTTTACCAAGGTATAAAATACTGTTTTGTCAGGTATCATTGAATTTATTGTAACTGCAATGTTACTGTTACGATGTATTAAACAGTTTGAAGCAATGATTTTGAATTTATTTGAAAATGAACACCTCTTAAAGGCGGCAATTTAACTAATATATACCTTGACAACAAAATAATGTTCATGAAATGTCACGTGTTTTTGTTAATGAAATGGTTTCAGTGAATTCTTTTTCTTTTCAGAACTTTATTTTCAGAACTCCTGGTTGCCAGGAGCGAGAGGGGGATAACATACGTGACGTAATAGATGGCTTGCATGTTATCACAATGAGCCTTCCACTAGATGTTACGACTTCCATAGACAGTTCCACATTCAATTCTTCCACCACTTCGTCGGACTATGTGTCATATGGCTATCATTGTTCCGTCATCCCGGTGTATCACCAGGCGATAGCCGCGCTATACTTCATACTCGTCATCGGTCTGGGGATCGTCGGCAACGGGCTTCTCCTGGTCGTCTTCATCTCCAACCCGCGGCTCAACAGGAAGTCGATGAACCTACTGATCTGCAGCAACACCGTCGTCAACTTCGTCATCTCAGCCGTCATCGACCCGATCTTGGCGTCTCGGACGTTCCTGGAGTGTCCCGAGCGCTTCCACATGATCGGGTCGGCGAACTACTTCTTGCAGCTGTGCGCGGTGTCGTCCATCTTCACGCTAACGACCGTTGCAGCCAACCGCTACCTCCTCATCGCCTACCCACACACCAAGTACCGGGTGTGGTGCACGGGTCGCTGGGCGATGTGCAAAGTGATGTCGGGCATCTGGGTCATGGCATTCATCGTCGTCTGGCTCTTCTGGTTCGTAATGTCCTGGGAAACCTACCAGTTGCCGGGTGATGGCGCAGACGAGAGCCGCGCGAGGAGCGTGCTGAAGATCATCTTCATCCTGCCCTCGGTGCTCAACTACATCCCGATGGTGGCCATCCCATCGTTCCACTTCTTCACCATCAAGGCCATCCGAGCGAGCCGGAGGCGAGTGCTACCTGTCCAGACCCTCAACCATGTCAACAGCGTCGATTTGTCCGTCTCGCGTACCGCTACCACACAACCAACCGGGGCTCTCGTGCTAGCCTGGCAAAGGAAGCCGCCGTCCTCAGGTTCAGGCGTCGGCGAGCAGGCACCAAGAACTATCCATAGAAATTTCGTCGATAAACATAACTTCCCCAGGTCAGTCGTGCAGCATAATCCACAACCAAATGGCCACATGTTTGGCCGAGCGGAAACCAGGATGATCAGGATGATGATGATGATGTACCTGTTACTTGCGATATCGTGGTCTCCTTCATTACTGTACTTCATCGTCGACGGTCAGGAGAAACGGAATCTGAGGTACTATCTGTATCTCTTCGGATTCATAATCCCCGTATATCCTTCGCTCATTCCCTACGTGGTGCTTTGGTCCAACAAAAACCTTCGTAACATTCTGCGCAAAAAGTTATTTGCCTTACGACTATACCTCCGCTCGCGATAGTCTTTGACAGCCTTTGACAGGGTGTTTTTTAAGACATCGGTAAATATTTAGTGTATGTACACGGTATGCATCTTTGTATGAGTTTTTTCACTTAGTTCGAAGCAGTTTGAACCCCGTTTGAACACATTGACTGAATCTTCAATCCTTGCAAAGAGAGCATTGCTTTTAATACAAATCACGCGTAGCCTTAAACCAATGATAATTCATGCAAAGGTACTTTGTTACTTTGTTGTCACGTGCCAAACACATTTTGTTGCACCCCGACCACTGGCGTACTCGTGGGGGGGGGGGGGGGGGGGGGGGGGGGGTTACCAACTAAAGTAGACTTAGATTGAAACCAAGCTAGTGCGGTTCTACGCATATCAATCGATTTTAGAGTTTGCTTCACTAATTTGATGTGTTGCCACATAATTATTATGATGCTGACCAGTCATACGATGCGTGCCTTCTAGTCAGAGGCGTAACCAGGAATTCCCCACGGAGGGTGGGCGGGTGGGGTCTGGGGGCCCCCTGAAGCCCCCGGAAGCTTTGGGATTCTAGCTATGCTGCTCATGGTAAGGAATTTGAATGAGTAATCAGCGAAATGTGAGGAAAGGTTTGTCGATAAATAATGATAAAAGTTATAAACTTCTGACTGATATTGACTGAAAAAATAAAAATTTGAGAACTTAAAAAAAATGAAGCCTTATGTAATGTGACTGCAATGCATGTGATGTAATTACGGACAATCTGCAACCTGAGTTGTACATATAATAATGCAAAAATTGTTTGATTTAATTCGCTCGGGATTTTCAAATGATAAAGCATTTCTAAACATGCCAGCTGTCATTATTTTCTACAAACTGTTATAGGTTTTCCCGCTCAATTTCGCGATTGTGTCAATCGAATTGATAATAGGAGCAAACGAATTCGCGCGATTTGCGATCGCCGTACCAAAGCAGCATTCGAATTCGTAAATAGTCGTTCAAAATCACGTAGGAGCAAGTGAATTTGCACAAAGTGCATACCTTTTCATCAATGGTCATTCGAATTCGCGAAAGGCCGTTGACAGTTGGCTGCACATTCGCGAATTCGAATGCCCATAAATGAACTTCTGTGTCTATTCACGAAAGCGTGTGCGTATGCATGAATTCGCATGCACTTATTCGGAATTTGGAAGACCGATACCAACGATTACGCGGCAACGCGCGAATTCGAATGACCCTAAATGAATTCGATTGAAAAAAGTGCAAAATTGAGCGGGAAAACCTATATTAACAGGTTTGTGTATTAATGTGTTTCCTAACAATGAATATTGGAAAAGTTATTGAAGAAAATATATTGAAAATATATTTGTTGTGGGGGGGGGGGGGGGCACCGGGGGGCCTTTAATTTTCATGAGGGGGCATAGGTTTTCACCTGACAAGCAACACACATTTGTTTAAGTCCTCACCTTTTTAAATGGCCTAAATTAATTTAATACCTCATAAATGACCCAATTTGCCGGAAAAGGATAGTTTTACCACAATCATTACATGACCTGGTCTAAAACATGTATTTACCTTTCAAATCACATCTTTTTTTGGACGGTATATGTTGTTAATTTTTTCCTGGAAGTATGACTTTTACGTGGGGGTGGGGGCACCCGGCGGGCGGCTACCCCCCCCCCCCCCCCCCCACCCCCCCCCGTAGCTAAGCCCTTGTGGTGGTAATCTCCCTTTTTTTTAATTAACGGCACTTTCAGTATGTATCCCATATAGGCCCATTGCTATAAAAATGCATTTCTTAGAGGATTTTGGTTTCATTTAAAATGGTTCATTGCCATAGTAACTGGGTACCTTTGAATTAACAGAATGCACCTTTGAAAGTAGGCCTTTGTCGGGCAAAATTCAGAACATAAATATTCTGTCCCACGTATTTTTTATTATTTTTTTTACAAAATAATCAGAGTGGGAAATAATGATAATGAGTGCTTTCGGCATATTGGACAGATGTGGGCGCGTTATGATTTGTTTTTGTTTTTTAAACAATTAAAATCATTATGGATTATATACTTGTATCTAATTGAAAATCCTGATTAGCAAATGATACAGGGATTTAATCCCCGCAAGGAATGTAATGAAGGAGATGTATCACCATTGCCATGCGACAAATCAATTAATACTCGCAAAGGTCACAACGTTATCATAAAATGCCGGCATTTTACAAACGTTTTTTGTTTGTATTACGTCCCTGTCAAAGGCCGAATGAAAATGTTACGGTAACGATACAAATTACTAATAAGAATAAGTTTCTATGGGGATGTAGATACGTAGATAGGCCTGCGGTAGCACCATGTATAGGAAGCGTGGGGTAGTCCTACAATATAGTCCTGGAAAGGACTACAGTATTTGTAGTTCTGAAATAACCATACTGTATATACGTAAATATGAGTATGATTGTGAGGAGGGGATGTCGTGATATATTGTAATTATACACTCTAAAAATGAAGGTGCTAAAAAACGAGTGCTGTTCGCGATCGTGCACCTGGAGGAGCAAATTTAGCACCACAAGTGTAAGTAGTGAATAAAAGTCTGCAAGGTGCTAAAAGATCGGTGCTGAAAACTGGTGCTGTGAGAACAGCACCACAACGTGCTAAATTCGCAACAATAGAGACTGTATGATATTATCCTTAGAGCAGAAAGGTCCTTCCCACCTCTCTGCTTAGAGTGCGTTCGGCTTCTCGTGATGCGAGTTAGCTCAGTCGGTATCGCGTCTGACTTGGACGCGTGGGATCCCCGGTTCAAATCCTACTATTGGACATCTTTATCCTGCTTCTTTTATCACGAAATGCATATGAGCTAAATTAAGTTCCGAGTTAACGGAAGCCCCCACCCCTCCCCCCGTATTATTTTTTTGCACTATGGGTTTTATTCATCACACACAATGTGGATTTCTTAGCACCAAACGTGCAAATTCGGTAACACCTCAAGTGGTGCTTAACTAGCACTTGTACTAGTGCCGAACCAGCACAGGCTGTGCTGTCCCTATGCGAGCACCGAAAAGGTGCTGAATGTAGCCCTCCAAGTGCTAAAAACAGCACTTCTGTTTTTTGAGTGTAGGACCCCGTTTACAGTGCAGGGCCGGGCTGAGACGCGTCTCGGCCCTGCTTAAATTGCGGTACTCGGCCCCCCAATTTTGGTGCGTTTACAGTGGCGGGGCCTGGCCGCCCTTTCAATATCTTGTCGTAGTGGCGCTCTGCATGTAAACAAACACAGTAAACAAACCAGTATTTTGGAGGCACGCCGGGGTCACAGAACAAAGGCGCGTTATTTGCAATGAATTGTTTTCCCAATTTGGTACCGCATTTGGCCCTGCGTGCGTTTACAATGAGAAAAAGCGGGACCGAGACGCGTCTCGGCCGCGGCCGAGACTACCTCCAGAGCAGGGCCAAATGCGCGGCCACTTTTGGCCCCGCATTTGGCCTTTTGAGCGTTTACAGTGAAGAAAAGGCCGGGCCGAGACGCGTCTCGGCCCTGCTTAAATTGCGGTACTCGGCCCCCCAATTTTGGTGCGTTTACAGTGGCGGGGCCCGGCCGCCCTTTCAATATCTTGTCGTAGTGGCGCTCTGCATGTAAACAAACACAGTAAACAAACCATTATTTTGGAGGCACGCCGGGGTCACAGAACAAAGGCGCGTTATTTGCAATGAATTGTTTTCGCAATTTGGTACCGCATTTGGCCCTGCGTGCGTTTACAGTGAGAAAAAGCGGGGCCGAGACGCGTCTCGGCCGCGGCCGAGACTACCTCCAGAGCAGGGCCAAATGCGCGGCCACTTTTGGCCCCGCATTTGGCCTTTTGAGCGTTTACAGTGAAGAAAAGGCCGGGCCGAGACGCCGAGACGCGTCTCGGCCCGGCCTTTTTTGCACTGTAAACGGGGTCTCTTTATTATACCTCGGCTAGATTTGTATTATATCAAGAATAGAGGATGTAAAATGTTATCCGGACATAATGGCTGGTGCTCACAAAGGTGGTTTAATGAAACTATTGTTCAACTGCATCATATTATGTTAAATCAAGGTTCACACCACCGTTTTTTATAAGAATAGCTGTTATTCCATTGAAAATAAAACCAAAGATAGTATGAATTATAAGTAATTCATTATTTTCAACTTACGGCAACATATTGCATTATATATATATGTCCATTATTAATTCATTTATGTGATTTTGTTAGTGCCTTGATGTATTCATGTCTGTGCCCGTTACTACCTGAAAGGGGTATAGTAACTTTGTAAATATGTGCAAACTGACTAAGGGTTGATAAAATGTGTAATTCTATGATCAGATATGTCCACTGAATGATGTGTGAAAAGTCAATTGTACATAAATGCCATATGACCAAGTAATGAGCACAAATACAAAGTGATTCACTCATTGCACTTACTTTGTACACGTTTGAAAGCCTCTCATGGGGACATTCAAATCAGAACTCTTCAATCATAAATATCTATATTAGTAGGCTTGTTAAGGGGTCCGTGACTGCATTTTGGGGTACGATTGTTTTACTTGGCACACATATTCCTTGGATCAAAAGAAAAACATTCATCCAAAGAGACACTCTGTATCTATGCAGATTAGGCCTAATTTCCATAATTTATTCATGGGAATGGGATGAAAATGGTGTTTTTATTGAGATACTTGAGAGAATAACTTTGGAAGTAGATGGTCTAGGGTATATCAAGGCCAGTGGATCAATCTAGCAGATTATTTGAACCTTTCGTGGCAATCTAGTCCCTCAAATCCAAGATGGCCGTTGGCAGGAATGTTAAATTTTGTATATTTTGTCTTACTTTTGAACTACCTAATCATGGTACAAACATTTTTTGATGTGTCGATTTTAACAATTGTTTGGATGTCTGAATCAATTTTGGACCCATCCTTGGAACAAACTAAGAAGAATCTTCAAAAGAAGCACAATTTATCGATGTAAATTAGACAAATTTGCATAATGTATACATTAGTACACAAATGTGATTATGAAATTGTAGTCTTTATTATAAATAATTGATGTTTTAACTTATGCAGATTGATGAACTAGGGTAAGTCAAAGTAAACAAATACTTTTAGCAGGTTATTGTCAGCATTGGAAGTCATCTTGTCTCACAAATTCAATGTGGCCGCCGCAGGAATGTTAAAATTCAAGTATTTCAATGAAGACGATAATATCATAATAAATTACATTCCTGTGTCATTATACATAAATTATGCAAATGAGGCTAGTTTATATAGGAATTGTGCGTCTCTTTTGAAATATCTTCTTAGTTTGTTCCAAGGATGAGTCAACAATTGATTTTGACATCCCAGTAATGATTTTACTAGACATATCCAGATATGGAGTTCAACAATAACACAAAATGTGCGAATTTTAACATTGCTGCCGGTGGCCATCTGGAATTTGAGGGGTTAGACGGTCACCAAACGTAAAATAATCTGCTATTGATCCACTGGCCTTGATATACCCTAGGTCATCTATTTTCAAATGTTTCTCCTTCAAATATTTCAATAAATACACAATTTTCATAGAATATCCCATTCCCATGAATAAATTTGCATGGATTATGGAAAATAGGCCTAATTTGCATAGATAATAAAAGAGTGTCTCTTTGGATGAATTTTCTTCTTTTGATCCAAGGAATTTAAAAACCCCATATTCATAGAATATCCAATTTTCATGAATAAATTTGCATAAATTATGAAAATTAGGCCTAATTTGCATAGATACAGAGTGTCTCTTTGGATGAATTTTTTCTTTTGATCCAAGGAATATGGTTGCCAAGTAAAACAATCGTACCCCAAAATGCAGTCAACACCCATATTTTTGGCCCTTAAAGGGGTAGTACAGTTTTGGTAAGGCTGAACTTTAGTAACCAAAACCTGGACAGTAACAATTTAAACTAATGTTTCTAACTCCACCATGCTCGAAAGGTATACAAAATTACAAACGACTAAGTAAAAAGCCCGTTATCATTGAAAAAGAGCCATTAAAACACAAGAGGGCGCTTTCTAAAAAGGCATCGGTTTCAACCATTTTTCATACAAAATTATGCATGTGATGTTTTATTGAAATAATGATTAAATAGAGAGATCCTCAACAATTATTTAAAAAAACGCTTTTGAACATTTTTGAAAAAGTGAAAGCATTTTTTTATTAAAAAAAAAAATCATCTACCAATTATTTGGGCCACAAATAATTATAAGATCAGACATATTTATTGATATTTCAGCCGTTTCTGGGTCGATTTTGACCAAATAAAGTTTATTCTGCCATTAAAATTGTATGTTCTCTCAAATTCGACACTCAGTTTTTCATTACCTCACAACAAAATTGTGATGTACAGCGCCCTCTCTACCAAAACTAAACTACCCCTTTAACAAGCCTACTGTATAACGAAAGAGACATTTAGAAAACCGTTACCTAATCGGTAATACAAATACAACGAGGTATATATGAAAGAATCGCTTCAGTTGTAAGTAAGTTTTTTGTTGTATTTTGACAATGTTACTTGAGTTTTGGTATATAGAGGGCGCTAAACAAAATACTTTTTTGTGAGATAATGAAAAACTGAGTGTTAAATTCGAAAGAGCATACAATTTGAATGACAGAATAAACTTTATTTGATCAAAATCAGTTCAGAAATGGCTGAAATATCAAGAAACATAACCATTTGTAATAATTGTGGGGCCCCACAATTATTCAATAATTTTGAACCAGCCGTTAAAAAAATTTTAAAAATGCTTCTTCGTTTAAAAAATTTACAAAAGAGGTTTTTAAATAGGTGTTGATTATCTCTCTATCTAATCACTATTTCAACAAAACATCACATGCAGAATATTTTATTTTAAATGGTTGAAACCGATGAGTGTTTAGAGAGCGCCCTCTTGAATTTGAACAGCTCTTTTTGAATAATAACAGGCGTTTTACTTAGTCATTTGTAATTTTTGTATTCCTTTCGAGCATGGTGGAGTTCAGTTTGTAATGTAATGGTGCAGGTTTTGGTTACTAAAATTCAGTTTGACTAAAACTGTACTCTCTTTACCAGAACTCAACTATCCCTTTAAAGGGATAGTTGAATATTGGTCAAACTTAACTTTAGTAACCAAAACCGGCACCATTACGGTACAAAGTAATAGTTATAACTTCACCATGCTCGAAAAGTATACACAATTACAAACGACTAAGTAAAACCCCTGTTATCATTCAAAAAGAGCCGTTACAACTCAAGAGGGCGCTATTAAAAAAAATCATTGGTTTTAGCCTTTTTTCATACAAAATTGTGCATTTAATGTTTGTTAAAATAATGATTCAATAGAGATATCATCAACGACTTTTTGAAAACCTATTCTGATTTTTTTTCAAAGTAGTCTTCGAGCATTTAATGAAATTGTTCTAAAAAGTCTAAATATCGCCCGGTGATTGCCAGTAAAAAACATTTGGAATAAAAATATATTTATGGATATTTCAGCCGTTTCTGAACCGATTTTGATCAAATAAAGTTTATTCTGTCATTAAAATTGTATGTTCTCTCGAATTTGACAGTCAGTTTTTCATTATCTCACAAAAAAATATCGGGGGGCACTTCGGGAAATACCAATACTCAACAGTACCTAAAGTCAGCTAGTACATGCTCTATACAGATGCACGGCACGTGTTCAAGGGGTGTCACTCCGCGCCATCTTGCAGAAGTGTTTTGAATCTGTTTTTTTGACTTATTTATAGTCATAATTATTTCGTTTTCTGTGAGGTAAATCTATCAATTGAAAAAGTTGCTAGTATATCCCAGAATGCATCAACTAACTACGCAGAAGTAAGCCTTAAAGTGGATGTACTAATGCTGATATCGTTTTATCTTAATACAACGGTTTGACAAGATATAATATCCATTATATTTAGAAGTTGTTATTAGAATTTATTTTATTTTTCCTAAATAATGTTTAAATTAAATATGCATGTATAATGGTATTCGCCCTTGCATTTGATGAATTTTTAAATTGTTCCGCAGAATAACTAAATGTTATCAGTGCTTTGATCAGGTATACGCCTATACATAAAACATGTTCAGGATATTGTGTCAGAATTAACGAAGTACATTGTTTTGTGTTATATCTTAGTGTACTGCAGAGGACACGGCCAACACGTGTTTATGAATATGTTAAAGGGTACCACCACCCAAAAATAATATTTTTATTAAAGAAAGGTAACATCTTTAGTATTCCATTCCATCAACAAGTTCACAAAAATATGTTTCCAGAAGAAGAAAAAATATAATTGGAAACGCATCACCATTCTAAAGCATGCGTTCATGCGGTCTGAATTACACAGAGGTGTGCGGTGAATTGCAACGTGTGCAGAGCGAACGAATCGCCCGGGAATCTATTGTTTACAAACGTGCGCGTGAATAGCATTGGCGCACTCGCAAATGGTTGGCCCGTATGGAACCAGGAAATAGCAGTGGTTCCGTAAGTGGTGGAAATTAATTGCTTTGTTTATGAATTACACAACCCTTTGCAAAATGTTGGGTATCTATTTGATATCACAAAACGGTACCAAAACATATAATAATGTGTTGTTCTTTGCCTGGCGGTCCCCTTTAACTTGTTCCCTACTAGATTTTGAAATCCCCATGTGTTTAATACAGGGCCTATCAGGTTCCCGTATGAAATGGGTTACAAACTGACCGTGCGGACACTGCGATGGATGTCGTCGTGGGTTCGTCGTGCGGTTGTCGTGCGTTTGTCTTGTGTTCTCTCTTTACGCGATGAACTGCGATTTTAACCACAGCACATTTCATGAGTATGGATCCTATTGAATAAGCGAATACAAATAATGCTAATTTATGGCGAAAAAAAATGTCGGGCTAACTTATTTTCATTATTATCGTTACTGACACAATCAGCCCTTCATAGCTGCTATAATTGTTGATCTTCAACCCATCTCAGATCGTCGCAGGCCGAGTGTGACCAAGCCCATACATTGCCCAAATCATAAAGTTTCCGAAGACTACCTTTGGACTGGACCCCCTGACAAAGGTCCTGAGACTGACTTTAGTATCACATCCGTTTAGGTGCGATTACGTTTGCCAGACGTTTCGAAATAAAAGTTAAATTATGAAACTATTAAATTTGTGTATCCATTAAAAGCACAGGTTCATGCGCACACGAAACCCGTCAACTTGGTGTGAAAAAACAACAACAATATTTGATGCTCTAACTCCCTTGTCCTGCCACTTGATGAGTAAGGCTTATTTATCATATTTACTTTCAAAACATGTGTGGAAATACATCACGTGTCTATTTGCCATTCAAAATCAATGTATTACACTAGAATATTGTTTTTGTTTCTGTTTTGTTCGTTTCTCTAATTTGGCTTGGTAGTTCAAAACAGCCCGATTTGTTGTTTTGATTATAATGGACCCTTTTTCGTTTAAGTTCAATTACAATTTCCCTTTTCTTAAATATGCCTAGATCCCTCAATGAATTTATATTTCTATGAAAACTCTTTCAATTTTACCGGTAGCATTAAATGGTTAAATCCCTGTGGTTGAGAACACCGCCTAACGACTTGTATAATTATAATCAACTGTGTTTATATGATATAATTATTAAATTATGCAAATAATATGAAGTATAATTTGAATTCTATTAATAATAATGAAGTACAAGTAGAAGAGGGTTAGCATTTCCGAGTGTTTCGGACAGTGCATTATCACAAAAGGTATTCAAAGTAGTTAAAATTCCAACGACTGGAGTTCGCTACTTCGCTATCGCGCCTATAAAGGGGCACGTTCTCAATAGGTATTCATCTTTTCACAGGTTTAAGCGAATAATTCAAACAAATATTTATGTAGTCTCACTGTACCATCAGTGATAATAACAATAATGATAATATAGCGCACCTTCCATCTCAATTATCCAAAATGCGCTGAAACATACCACCAAGTCCAAACACTATTTTATAATATAGATATAGGACATTGCAAAATCATATTTTGCCAATCATGTCAACTTCTGTGCCCGTGTATAATGGGTGGGTTACACCAAAGTGTCACAGGGTGGGACCCTCTTCTACTTGTACTTCATTATTATTAATAGAATTCAAATTATACTTCATATTATTTGCATAATTTAATAATTCTATTACATAACACTCGTACAAGCATTCAGAGGGTTAGCATGTTCAAAGTAAGATACAGAAGTTGACCCGAAATATACTATAGCTATATGCCTTGACATGAACAGGGCATGTCACAGAATAGTTCATTACGATGATTGAACTACTATCATCAGAGGTACAATGATCCCCCTAAATTCGTCTGTTTGCTTTTCTTCTTCCTGTTGTCCACAAATAATCGCAATAGAAATTGGAGCGAGTCAATCTCTTTGACCTCGATAGACGTTGGCGAAAGGTAAAGAAAGTTATTATGAATATACATATGTCCTTTCTTGATTATGTTTACGTTTCTAAACTTAAGATACTGTCCGCCTTTTGCAAGGCAAAATACATAGGTTGCAAGATTATTGTCCTATATGAACGAAAATACAATCTTAGAGCCTTCGACAATGTGTGGCTTAAATCCTCCACTTCGTGGAGTGACATTGATTTTACACACGTAAAAAAGGATAATCGGCTCGATGGTGACCGTGTTTCTTTTTTTTTTTTTTTTTTTTTTTTTTTTTTTCTCCTTGATTCACAAGCCTCCATGTTATAGCTATTAGCGGTGCTAATTACTGATCTCTATGCGACCCTCGCTCCTTGACCGGAGTATGGCGGATTGAAAACTGTTAGCTAATTTAGGCAACTTCAATTTCACCGCTGAACAAACATGCAGGTTATACTATGCATGCCAATAATCACAAGAACTATGCTGTACTATAGAGGTCAGGCATATCAGATTGACTGATTGCGTGTCAGGATTTGCCGTACGACTGCTTAAAATATAGAATACATATCCCAGATTCGTAAAACGAAAGAAATTGTATTGTATTTGTCTACTCTTGAGACTCTCACCGTGGTAATACATGTCAAGTTTATTTAATGATGTCACATGGATGATTTCAATATGGTTGCAATAATAGTATGGTGATTAGAGCTGGCCAGAATGTATTTGGTCAAAATGACGAACAATGAAGAGAGGACTTCTCATCTTGTCTCATGGTTGTGTTGCTTGCTATTCTATTAGCAGAATCCAAGTAACAATTATTGTTCATCTCGCGGAACTGGGCCAGCGGTATACATCCTAAAAGGAGTGGATAACACACAAGTTCTCTATTAATGTATTGTATTATCAAAAACCTCCTAATTCCATGGTCTTATCTTCCGGACGGTACTTATACTACTTATAGTTGACGTCGTCTTTAACAAATCATCGAAGAATGTCGCCTTACTGTCATTTATTGAACATGAAGAAACACGACAAAGTCTGTGACCTGTAAGCCGTACAAGTATATGAGATACCAATTTATGTAAATTGTGAAGGTAACATATTCGGTTTACGTAGTAGTTGGTCAAGAATATATATTTAAACTCAATTAAATAGAGTCGCCCGAATCGTTTCTGCTACGAAGGTTGTGTGAGGCCTATGACTGAGATATTCCGTCCCTAAGTACCAATTACTACAAGGGGATGTCGTCCCCACTGCACGACATCGATGTGATGTGAAGAACAACAGAAAAAATAAAATCTGTATGAACCGGTAGTAACTTTACCTAAGGAAGTTTCTTACTTAGTTAGAAATTATTTCAACACTAGTTGCTATAGAATGCGAGAGTGGACTGATCTGCTCAGTCACTGCTGACAGGCTGATTTAGATTGCCTGCTAGTCTGATCGCTCAAGGAGAGGCCGATCATACCCGAAAGAGGCAAGTCGCAAACATGGCAAAAGGTCCGCCGCATCCCAGCATCGCCCGAAACTGGCGTACTAATTAAATCCGTTTCGCTGGAAAAAGGATGAGCGGGCGACAAACTAAGGCACGGTCGGGTATTCCAACGGGCGATTATTATTGCAGATCGCGTTGTATCTGTCTGCAGATTATTATGAGTTTTAGAATGAGTAAGAAGATCCATGATATCGGACAACTATCAATAACAGGTGCATTAGGATCATGTTTTGTTTCTTTCTTCCTTCGGTAATCTTATTCAAGTTACCGACAGGTTAGCCTCTTCGGTGCTTTTGCTTTTGTCCCATATAGGGACCTGTAATTAATATAACTTTTGCCACAGCCATCTGATACCCATCCGCACTTGTACACTATCTCCATTCTCTGGGGAGCATTGCGAGGCAGGTGCTACATTATAGTGCACTCATGCTTTACACACCCTCATTCATGTCAAGTACTCATATTGCACCTGGGTAGGGAGCAGCAATATGGATAACGTGCCTTGCTGAAGGACAAAAGTGCTGTACTGGGGGAATCGATTTAGGATCGCACTCGGCTCCCGTGCTCCCCCGTGCTCGCAGTCAAGCACCTATCAGACGTATACCGAGACCCGTTTGTAATTTCAGATGTCTGGTTCAAACGTAGGTGTAATAACCCAGGAACGCAGGGGTCCGTGAAAGTAGACCCAACTCTTCATGCCACGCATTTGATTAAAGAAGACGAACAACGTGTTATTGCCCGTATTGGTATACGAACGATTGTGCATGTCAGAAAATTCACTTATACATGTTTAGTAGCGATTGATTATAAGACGTCCGAGGGCATCGATATACGTTGATTCATCTCCGGGACACAAACCCCCTGAAAAAGGGGAATAATCATTCTGACACCAAGCTTCCAACATGCTTCTGTGAATATAACAATAGAGACTGGCGGGTCATAAATATGGAAAGAAAGGTCATCTGGCGACCGACCCTGTATCCACCTTCCAAGCTTCCTTGTTGTATTTGGACGTAGTGGCATCAAACAATCGAAGACGCCATTATTCCTGAAGAGACCTTGTCCATTCCAGTTTCCAGCTATGTACACTTCGACACGAAAGAACAAAAGTGAGCCCAATAAAGCTGGCGAAGCCATACACTTTAACTAAGTACTCTGTTTAGGGTCCATGGTTTAAATAACATGTCACCCTTATCGTGATGTTTGTTTCCCTTCCCTGTTTTAAGACTCAATCTCCTTCCAATTAGAATGAAGATTGCAGAACAAAAGTTGTATGCTTTTTGACGAATGTCCTATCTGACATAAAGGGTATGAATCCCGGACATCCACAGTCTCCTTGCTGGTCATTCGGTATTGAATAGGCAATTGACTAGATAAATTCACAACCCGACATAGCACCATCATGTGCATCGAAAATTGAGCCTCCAGCCTGTACACGGGAATGTGTCCGGAGGGGCTGGTTTGGGCTAAACGGAAACCGACCCAACACGCAAGCCGGAGATACCTGGGGTGGGGTACCGATTGAGGCTTTCCGGCGCCTCATAGCCCAGCTGGCAACTGGTTTAATTGTCTCGTCATAGGTAAACCATCCAAGGCTAACCGTCGAACATATTTGTCGACATGCATCTCCCTCCTGTACCCGTCGGGCGCCTTGATCGGATTAAAAATATCCGCAATGCATATATATAACATGACACATGTAGTCTGGAGGCCATCCGTCGACACCTGGATGTATCCTTTGCCTGGAGCCTATGCCTTTTGCATTTAGGCGTTGCTCGCCCCGGCAACCGAAAGCCCCCGAATCCTGGCCCACTTGAGGGGCACGGGTGGCCCACCGGCATTAGAGATCGATTAATATACATTACTCGTGTAACCTTTCTCGATTGCGTCCTTCTTGGAGGTAGGCTGCCCGCTTGGGTTATAGTCTTCCCGACCAAGCCGTTATTACGGGGACAAAGACACGGTTCTTAATTCCTCGAAGATGCGTCAAAGTCCTCTTACCCCATAAAACTGGGGAAAAGTCCACCTACCCTATACAACTGGGGCAGATATCACTACCCCATACAACTGGGGGAGAATCCACTTACCACAACTAGGGTAGATTCCACTTACCCCATACAACTGGGGTAGATTCCACTTAACCCATACAACTGGGTTAGTGGGGTATATTCGAACGTTCCAAGTGGGTCATACGACTGACCCGTTGTTGCCCTTAAATAATATAAATTAATAGACAACAACAAGTTAGAAATTCTACTCCTAGGCGCATCATACATGATGTATGTTTATTACCCTGTATAGCCCGAGCTGCCTGCAAGCAGGCGCATCATCATATCAAGGAATGGGTTCTAAAACTCCCTCCGTCTGCCCACCATAACGTTAAGCAAATCGTCGCTGTTTAAATGGCCGTCGATGTGGATGAAAAGAGCGGTCTACTAACGGCCACCCTGTTGACCAACCAAGGCCATCCTGCTGGCCAGCCAAGCGGGTCGCTTCCTCCGACGGCCGCCTCAGCTCAGGCTTGGCCGCTCGGCTCGGGCAGGCAAAATTCTCCTCTCTAGCGCTTCAGCTCCGATTCCTCTATAATCCTCGTCACTTCGACATAGTTGCACTGTAGTCACACTAAAGAAAGATGAATACCTATTGAGAACGTGCCCCTTTTATAGGCGCGATAGCGAAGTAGCGAACTCCAGTCCGTTGGAATTTTAACTACTTTGAATACCTTTTGTGATAATGCACTGTCCGAAACACTCGGAAATGCTAACCCTCTGAATGCTTGTACGGAGTGTTATGTAATAGGAATTACAAGCCCCGGGACGATGATTAGCTTAGATTCACTTTATGTTCAAACAATTGCCATGATTTACAGAGATTTACTTACAAGTTAACCACTCACGCTGTTGTTCTTTTGAATAATACATGACATGCATGAATCCACTATCATCAGGGATTATGCAGTGGAGCACACCCACTTGTAGTCCGAAAATCAAACAAAGTTTTGAGGGTTCTTTGACGATTTTGTTTTCTCACCCGCTCTGGTATGACGACATAATATTAAAGAGGACCCGTCCAGAACGAGGTGGATTTTTCTGTCTAACCCACTCGCTACTGAAAGCAACGGTGCTTTGCATGTCTTTGTGGTTGTACATGTATGAAAGTATTTATGTGTGTATGCATGTATGTATGCATGTGTGTATGGGTGTATCTTAATAACGTACACTATGAGGACATACATCTCTACAAACATGACATCTGAGGACATGTCCTGATATGTGAGGACATTTCTGCATGTGAGGACATTTCTCATGTCCTCACATTTCTAACGCATTTTAAGGGGGGCAGCTCTTTCTCCTGTGGTCATAGCGCCAATGTCCTCTTATACATATATTTATCGAAACTCTTGTACACTTTATGATTGTATAGCGATACACATAGTACTGGAATGTAACTATATACATGTGAGGACATGTCCTCGGATTATTGCATACACACAATAAATATACTATAAATATGAGGACATACACATCTGTGTATATGAATGTGAGCACATGTCCTCACTAGCATGGATTATGTGTTTGGCAAGTGTAGATAATTAATGTCCTCACTTTGGTAGGTATTTCAATGTGTGTATGTATGTATGTATGTATTCAATTTTTGATATCAAGAATTCAATTTGTGAACTGAATTCTTGATATCACGAATTGATCGCATACATTATTTCGAGCATTAAACTTCTACAGCTTTCATTTTTTTTTCGAACGCAAAAAGTATTGCAAATTCACAATTGATTTCGAGCGCTAAAGTAGTGCTAACATTCATTCTGATTTCGAGCGCTAAAGTAGTGCTAAAATTAATTCTGATTTCGAGCGCTAAAGTATTGCACAAAATCACAATCGTTTTCGAACGCAACAGTTGTGCAGAGATTCATAATGATTTCGAGAGCAAAAAAGTTATTCTTGATATATTGCCAGTTTGCAGTTCATGAACTTGTTGTGAGGATAGTCCCCGGATATAGGAAATATTTATTTGGTACTGTTTGAACATTTGAACATTTATATTAAATATTGGACGTGATTATTCTCAGTAAAATGATTTTTAAAAAGACTTACAATACACGTCTTTCAAAATCTGAGTGTAAAATTGAAACAGCATACAATTTGAATGGCAGAATAGACTTTATTTTATCAAAATCGGTTCAGAAAAGGCTAAAATATCAATAAATATATCCGATCGTAATAAATCTGAGGCCCAGATATATTCGATGATTTAAATTATTTTTTCTTCAAATGCCTACACTTTTTCAAAAAAATTCAAAAGAGGTTTTAAAATCGTTGTTAATGATCTCTCTATTTAATCATCATTTCAACAAAACATCACATGCATAATTTTGTATGACAAATGGTTGAAACCAATGCTTTTTTAGAGAGCGCCCTCTTGTGTTTTATTGGAAATTAATTTGTGATATCAAGAATTCACTTCTTGATATCAAGAATACAATTATTGATATCCAAAAATGAATTTGTGAATTCGATTTGTTGATATTAAAAGGAGATTTCAAGCCCTAATTTGTTTCAGGCATGCTGTTAACTGACATTTTCTTTCAACCTCGCAACTTTTGAAGAAAGGGCTTGCCATACGCCCCTCATCTACCTTTTCCTGAACCATGTACATGTACATCAAAACACATATTTATGAAATAATTACAAGAACATCAGTGTAATCTTTCAATTAAAATGAAGCATTAGCAATAATAAAACAAAAAATGAACAGATACACGTGCACTGGCTTTACATGTTGCAAGATAATCTTGAGATCTGTACAATTCTAATAAAAATAAATCCCACTGCATCCACTGACATTGGTACCAAATACATAATTATTCATAAATTCATCAAAATTGGATTTCGAAAAGTGGTTAAAAACACCCTTCTGTACCAAATTGAGAAGCTATGTGCAAGTTAACAGATGAGTATCAGAGTGTGTATCACCCACATAGGCGTACCCAGGGGGGGGGGGTTCACCCCCCCCCCCCCCTTTACAACTTGTAGGTGGTCTCGATACCACATTTTAGCGGTCTCGACCATCATTACCAATGGTCTCGGCCTCGAAAATTGTGAAGAAGTCTGGTCTTGGCCTCGAACATTCTGAAAGTTCTCAGTCTCGGCTTGAAAATTTGCTATGGACCCCCCCCCCCCCCCCCCCCCGCTTACACGATTAAAGGGATAGTTGAGTTTTGGTATAGAGGGCGCTTCAAGAAATATTTGTTATGAGGTAATGAAAAACTGAGTGTCAAAATTGAAAGAGCATACAATTTTAATGACAGAATAAACTTTATTTGATCAAAATCGGTTCAGATACAGCTGAAATATCAATAAATATATCTGATTGGAATCGAATGTGGGATCCCTCATTTATTCGATGTTTTAAGAATTTTTTTTTTAAATGCTTACACTTTTTCAACAAATTACAAAAGAGGTTTTTCAATAGTTGTTGATGATCTCTCTATTTAATCATTGTTTTAACAAAACATCACATGCACAATTTTTAAAATAACAAATGGTTAAACCAATGCGTTTTAAGAGAGCGCCCTTTTGTGTTTTAACGGCTCTTTTTTAATGATAACCGGCTTTTTTACTTAGTCGTTTGTAATTGTTTATACTTTTCGAGCATGGTGGAGTTATCACTATTAGTTTGTAATGTTATGGTGCAGGCTTTGGTTACTAAAATTCAGTTTGACCAACACTCAACTATCCCTTTCAATTTCAATTTAATTTTCAATTTCAATTTATTCTTGCTTCCAACAAAACATTACAAATGAATAATGATAATTTGCACAAAATAGTGATATACATATTGGAAACAAGAGGGGTCCACTAAAAAGCAATGCTTGTACAATTGTGGAACCCTCAAATAATAGTTAGGTATATTGTACATTTAAATTAACACATTCTAGACTACAACAACATAAACAAATATAGAGAGGAAAAAGGGGGAAAGGGGGATGCCAACAGAGACCAACATGGGACAAGAGAGAACTTTACATGACACAAATAGGAGAAGACGCACACAATACAAACAATTAGACACTGCCAAAAGGAAGTGAGAGATCGGAGGTACAAGATAAGCTGCAAGTGGGGTTCGAGTGAAAATAAGGAAAAAGACTTGCGCATAATAGAATGGAACAACGCATGAGAAGGCACAAAATATAATATCAGATTACATTTTGAGTCCGCGAGTAAAGAATGACCTTGTTTAAGGATGACGTAAGCACGAAATAAGAGTAAATGGGAGATATAATTCAATGATGTTTATAAGATTGTAATAAAAACAATTTTTATTACAATTTTTTATAAGCCTGATCCAGTGAAATGTTTTTCCTATAAACAGCTCTATGATTGAAATGCAGTCCAAAGCAACTATTCACGAGCTGGGAGGCAATAAGGCTGCATATCTAGGACAAACACATGTATATCCAGACTCTCTTTAGAGACTTAGATGTGTCCATATAGACGAAACATTGTTCATTGATAATGGAATATTGTTTTGACTACTGTTAATTAAACTGATTTTGCTATTTGTCAAACAAAACAAATCTACAGTCAACATGGACGAAATAACCGACTTGACTAAAACCGGCACTAGAGCTGTTTGACGAATGCTCCTTAGGGAGTGGTGATGGTGCATAAAGTTTGGTTATACATGGTTCGCACGGAATCAACTGCTTTAAAATTACGCCATATCACTGAATAGTCATAACGATCAATCAAATTAAATTGAGATTTTGCTGTTTTTCAATCACGCCATGTTACCATAGCAACCACGTACTGTATACCTCCCGGGGATCAAATGGAATGTTCTGGTGGTGTTTTTCTTTCTCTAGTATATTAATAATCTTTGGTAAGGTGAAGGGAGCAGTGCTACTCAACTTTTTCGTTTCCTTTTTATTAATTTCAATAAAACAAGCCACTTCAATAAATTAACTTTTTGGGGGTGCATGGATCGAGGACGAAGAGAAAATGCTTAATTCTTAGAGACTATGATGATAGTTATACGGCCATTGAAGTTCAAACATTAGTTGGGTGGGATTCGTAAATTAGAAGCGCGGTGACCGGTGACATCGTGCGAAAGCCTTTCGAACGGTGCGAAATACACACTCGACCACAGTTATGCATTTTGCACAAACTAGCGTAGGTATATATATAGTTCAAAATAGCAAACCACGGTGTAGCATTTCGAACAGTGCCCTCACTATTCCCGCGCATGAAAATCGATGGGAGCACATACTTCCGTGAATGCGAGTATACAGCTACATTGTGGTTAGAGCACTAGTCTGGCAATCCGGAAGCCTCGGGTTCGAGTCTCGGCGAAACCTAATTTCCACTGCTCTTCTATACTTCCCATATAAACAATGCATGGTAAATCATGACTTGGTAGATAATGGGTTAATTGCCATGCTACACTGATATATATTTGAATTCACAAATATGGCATATATTACATATAGCTCTCTCACTGCAGACTTCTAAAAAATGTCATTGAGTTACTAGACAATCTTTGCGCACATGGTAGCAAGAGATTTAATCTACTCGAATACATCGGATGTCTTTTGTCATATTAAAGGGATATAGTACAGTTTGGGTCAGAATTTTAGTAATTAAAACTTGCAAAATATCATTAAATACTACTAACAGTTCTAGTTCAATGATGCTTGTAAAACATATACGCGGTTCAGTTACAGGGCTGTTTTCATTAAAAAGCAGACGTTAACACAAAAGGGCACCCTCCAGACACCTCAAGTTTCAACCATGTTTGTATCAACAAAATGTGAATGTGATGTTTTATATAGAGATCATAAACAACAAAATTTAAACCATCTTGCTAGATTTCAAAAATGTGTAGCATTTTTAATATTGTTTTTAAATCATTGAATAAAAGTTGTCCCCCACATGTGTTCAATCTGATAAACTGTGGATATTTCAGCTGTTTCTGGACCGATTTTGATCAATAAAGTTGATTATGTGCTCTTTCAAATTTTGCACTCGTTTTTCATTACCTCAAAACAAAAATCTTGAAACGCCCTCTATACCAAAACTGAATTATCCCTTTAAAAGTAGATTTGCAGATAGTTGTTGTTATTTCGTGCATATACACGTGCCTAGTACTTTCATTGGAAGGGTATTTAGTACCTGGTGGGAGATTAACTCCAGCGGAAACCCGATAGACGTGGCGGAAACCCAGCCAAAGAACGTCGTCCGAAATTCAGAGCGATACTTGCTGGTCACATAAAAAACTAAAACACAATGAAAAGTTCAGAGCGATATGTTATCTCATCGATATACCGTCTGGTACCTGTTTGTGAAAGCCACTGGCTAGATATTCTTATGAAACGTATGAATGTTTATATATCACTCGCTCAAGCATGTCAAGAGCAGTCGTTGACCGAAGTCAAACTATAGGTTCATGAGGTTATAAAAGGCCGGCCGCTGATCAGTCGTTCTTCATTCGTTAGGCGGTCTCAGTTGAGTAGATAGCTACGTGGGTGCCTTGGAGGAATCATACGAAGACGTCTTCTCAACAACTTATAGCTGTGGTTTGCTGACAATCAAACTGACGCCATGAGGGTGACTCTCGCACTTCTTATCCTTTTCGTCGCCGTGCTGGCCGTCTCAGGTAAGACTACTTTCACTTTATAACCAGTTCCTGCATATTCTGGCATTCGCATAGAGTGAAAATAATACATTATCTACGAAGTAACGGGCTAATTTCAGTTCCCAACCTTTGAAACACTTAGAAAATCGTGTAGACATTTGTTCATATAAATAAGTGCCTCGCCTCGCATCGTATTTTTGATATCTCACACAAATTTGAATATGCAAGCACACGTTAATAAAGTCTGCGGAATGCCTCCCTAGAACTTAGGAGAATTGGCAGTATTCGTCCATAACAAGTCCAGCACTGAAGTTCTTGTACATACTTTTGTTTCGTCTTTACTCGATAATTGCAATAGCCGTTTGCGGAAAAAAAGTTCCCCTATACGCCCATGTGCCTGAATTATTATACAAATCTTTCATTGTAGGCGAATGTTGGAGACATGGATCCCAAGGAATTGATTTCGGTGCTTCTGTCTAATTGTTTGTTCAATTGTTTGTACAAGCAATTAAATATAATTCTGCCAATGATTCCCGCAAAACGAAATCTACGAGTTACAATGTCCATCTACAAATGTAATATATTTTATTATCTAGAAGCCTTGACATTGATAATGTTTAGCTCCGTTATATACGTAGTAGATATGTTTGATAAGGTAATGTTATGTTCTGTTTTGAAGACGGTTTGCAAAATTGTATTTTTATGCATTCTAAGTAAGAAATTACAATTAAGAAACACATGATAATATATTGTATATTGGGAAACATTTCTCCTACTGTACTTGACACAGGCTTTGATTATAGATTTAGTTCAACAATCAGATGGCAAAAAAATATAGTATATAACCTTATGACGTCGTGTTATGGCTGAGTTTGCTGTGTTCATCGTGATTGCTATTCATTAGTGAAATTACTTTTAGGCAGCAAGCAAAAGCCGGGTTCACGATTATGCTAGTTTACACCATGTCCCCGGCGGCCACGGCAGCCCCGTTTCAGGCCACCCGTATGCAAAACGGGATGGACGTGAGACACGCGGGGGGACAGAATGGGCAAACGTGACTGCCGTGTATGCCGGGCCAGATTTTTAAACTGTCAACAAATTTGCCACGGCAACCTAGCAGGCCGTAGTAAAACGGGGTGAACGCAACAAAACGTGACAGGCCGTAACAAAACTTGGAGGCTGTCCGTAGTAGGACGGGAAGACATTCCCCGACATCTCACGGTCCTTTCCCGTCCTATTACGGACAGCCTCCAAGTTTGTTACGGCCTATTACGTACTGTCACGTTTTGTTGCGTTCACCCCGTTTTAACTTTGGCCTGCTAGGCTTCTCATCCGCACCGTGACTTCGTGGCAAATTTGTTGACAGTTAAAAATCTGGCCCGGCATCCACGGCAATCGCGGCCTATCACGTTTGCCCATTCCGTCCCCCCGCGTTGTCTCACGTCCATCCCGTTTTGTCCACGGTGGCCTGAAACAGGGCTGCCGTGGCCGCCGGGAACATGGTGTAAACGCACCATCAGTGGGGAAGGGGCTCTTCCCCCCACGGCCCGTCACGGATACCGTGGTAGACCATGATAGACCGTGAGGAAAACTTGGCAAGACCTATTAACAAGACTTGAATACAGAGGAAAAATTTGTCAAAATCTCACGGCGCACTACGTTTGGGCAAACGGGGCTGCCGTGGCCGCCGGGGACATGGTGTAAACCTAGCATTACTCATGTAACGTCACACCCCGGCCCCATCCTACCCATTCATTCTACCTAGCGTATCATGCAGTAGTTAATTACCCAATCAGCAGGATAATAACAATGCACCGATTAATCGCTCCTATTGACCATGTCGACCCAACCCTACTCTCACGCATGGCGTCCAAACTCCAGCCATTGTTCCAACAAAATACAGAACTTGGTGCAACCTAAACGCCCAACCACATCCTGTCTCTTACAGTAATCTCCCTTACAGTAATCTCTGGAAGATAGCGTGGGTTCAATAAATGATGCATCATCATTAAGAAAAAGCCTAGATAGGAAGAGGGGGTATTCCTATAATGTACGATCTTGCCGACTTCAATACATGTAAGCTTTGGGTAGTCAAACAGTATCATGAGAGTTACGTCTCCACGGTTTATCAACAACATAATTATACTTTTTATGCACTTTTTGGACATTTATCAATGAAAGTTTCCAATTTCTTTCCTCATCAAATATTGTTGCAGGCAAATGTTATAATAAAGCAACTACGGGGATAAATTACATGTAATGCATCCATGTTAATAATAATAATAATAATAATATCCAATTTTTATATAGCGCTTATCACGATTGATAATCATCATACACTTCTCCATAATTTCGATGATTTTTCACAAAACAATCATATCATGTGACTACTGACTACTGATAATTTCAACTCAGAATTGAACTGTTTTGCAATTTGTTCTCCAACATAACAGTACCATCCATCCACTATGTTTAAAATTAAACTAGTCGATAAACTCGTTTGACACTTACACCCACTCTTCCAGTTGAGTTCAATTCTTAAGATGTCAGGTTTTGAGCAGCTGCATAATTTGTACTTTGTATGCTGGACTTACATGTATACTGTGCATAATTGATTAAAGGGGTAGTTCAGTTTTGGTATAGAGGGCGCTGCACAAATATATTTTTGTGAGATAATGAAAAACTGAGTGCAAAATTTGAAAGAGCATACAATTTTAATGGCAGAATAAACTTTATTTGATCAAAATCGGTTCAGAAACGGCTGAATAAATATATATATCAGATCGTAATAAATCTGGGGCCCAGATTTATTCAATTAATTTTTTTTAATTTAAAAAATGCTTACAGTTTTTCAAAAAAACTCAAAAGGGTTGTTTAGATAGTTGTTGATGATCTCTCTATTTAATCATTATTTCAACAAAACATCACATGCATAATTTTGTATGGAAAATGGTTGAAACCAATTCTTTTTAGAGAGCGCCCTCTTGTGTTTGGATGGCTCTTTTTTAATGTTAACAGGCTTTTTACGTCGTTTGTAATTTTCTATACCTTTCGAGCATGGTGGACTTATAACTATTAGTTTGTAATGTTATTGTGCAGCTTTGGTTACTAAAGCTCGGCCTTACCTATAATTGTACTACCCCTTTAAGATGTAAGAGTACTTCTGTCCTGTGGGTACCTCTTTGGGGGACACATATGCTTCGCCATTTATCAGCTTTCTGAGCGCCTGATTTAATTTGATTTATCTTACAATTTCTTTCCTGCAGCACAAAGCGGACGGAGAACAGGGTCAGGCGGTGATCATGGACGGGGTGGTGATCATGGACGGGGTGGTGAGCATGGCCGAGGCGGTGATCATGGACGGGGTGGTGATCATGGGCGGGGTGGTGACCATGGCCGAGGCGGTGATCATGGCCGAGGCGGTGACCATGGCCGAGGCGAAGGTGGGAATGTCGACGAAGCGAACGAACAGCGCGATGGTCACGGCAAGGGAAGCCATGGGGGTGGCCTCTTTGGGCGGCTCCTCGATAACGTTTTTGGCAGGGGCGACCGTGGTCGTGATAGCAACAGTAGCAGCAGTAGCAGCAGCAGTGAGGAAGACGGACATGGAAACCACACTCATGAAAACGGGACTGGCCGCCACCACGGGCACCACCACCACCACCACCATCACCATCATGGCAACGATTCTGACCACCATAACAACACCGATGGCGATCGCGATGGTCCTGAGATGCTCCCGTACAAGTTCAGGCCGAACGGACGACGGGGTCACGGCGGTCACGGCGGTCACGACCATCACGACCATCACGACCATCACGACAATGGCCACCATGGAGATGGATGGAGGGGACGAAGTGAAGAGGAGGATGAAATGACCACCGAGGACGCGACGAACGCCAACCCTGAGCAACCCGAGGTAGCCGCCGAGGGCGGAGTGGACGTTGTTGAAGTTGAACTGTACAACGAAATCTAACAATTCGGCAGAAAGGACAACAAAAAGTTACTCTAAAAATGGGCGAAATACTATTATGTACATTTGATGGATGAAATCAAAGTAAAATGAATATGGAAATTACAATAAAAGTTTGTAACTGACTACCATTGTATATAACTCTTACTTTATTAATCCTTATAATAACAATAGTTTACTGCAGCCTTTTGTTAATTTGTAGTCGTTTCAATCCACCAGATAATTGGTCATCAACAAAAGTTTCTTCTCTTAAACCAAACTATTTGTGATAATTTGTATGAATAAAATGTAATTTCTTTTGTAAATAATGTAAAAGAATTATATCTTTCTTGGATGTCCATATTGTTTGTCAGATATCTTTTTGTTAGAAGAACAAAGAAGAGATTTATGCAAGGACGTTAATGTGGTATACATACAGGCATCATTCTGTCCGATAAGTTTAGTGCGGTAAATATGAGCGGCTGTATCAGTGAAGTAGCGTGTTGGGCTTACTAATCAGTTTGTTGTTGATGTTGTTAATGTAGTTGTTGTTTTGGTGGTGGTGGTGGTGATGATGGTGGTGGTGGTGGTGGTTGTTGGTGGAGGTGGTGGTGGAGGTGGTTGTTTTAGAGTTTAATCAAATTGAAAAGTTATACATACAGGCATCATTCTGTCCGATAAGTTTAGAGCGGTAAATATGTAAAGTTTTAGTTATATGAGCGGCTGTATCAGTGAAGTAGCGTGTTGGGCTTACTAATCAGTTTGTTGTTGATGTTGTTAATGTAGTTGTTGTTTTAGTGGTGATGGTGATGGTGGTGGTGGTGGTGACGGTGGTGGTGGTGGTGGTGTTGGTGGTAGTGGTGGTGGTGGTGGTTGGTGGTGGTGGAGGTGGTTGTTTTAGAGTTTAATCAAATTTAGATTTTACTCTACTAAAAGGGGCAACGCTTTATAAAATCCCTATCATTGTCCTAGTTTGGTTATGGTGTTTTATTTAGTGGAGCACGGGTAAACGCAATGGGGCTGTAGTATAGGTGTACTATGATATGTGGGTGTGTGTCGATGTGCGTAATTTGCGTGCATGAAGCAATTTGTTTCTACCAGGTCCCCATTAAAAATAATAATAATATAATTTTCTTTAAAATAATAATAAGATAATAATAATAAGAATAATAATAATAATAATAATAATAATAATAATAATAATACAAATAATAATAATAATGATAATAATAATAATAATAATAATAGATAGATAGATAGATATTCATAGAGCGCAAATTGCAACAAAGCCGCTAAGCGCTAAATATAAACCTGGATTGAACTAGACATGATAAAGACCCAAATAATAATGTAAAGATTTATACCGAGGAACGAAACACTGCTCACTTTAACAGGTCCACCCCAGTCTCCTCTCTCTCTCCTGCCTATCTTTGTAATCTCTATCTCAATTTGATAAAGTTCTTTAATTGTTCAGCGTACAAAACTTACAAAAAATAAACCACCATTTACCACCACCACCACCACCACTACCACCACCACTGTCATCGCGCCATAATTAGCACGAATAAACAAAAAAGCTACCTTTAAAAACGTTTTACCGAGGGCATACCAAGGTTGCCAATGAGGTAATTTCCTGCCACCCGGACTCTTGATCCGTATTCACTGCCATATAAGGGAATAGGTACGTAAGACAATACAAAACCATGATAACGCCATTTTTAGTTAAGGCACATTTTACACGCTTATTGCATCAACCACGAACTCGTACACAATTTGCCCTTAAAATTTCCCTTTCGTTAAAAAGATATTTACGATTGAAGTGTTCAGATGTTAAATTATCCACTGGACCGTCAAAACCGTGTACAAAGTGAGTGTAATGAGTTAGTGAATAACACTTGCATTTTGCTCATTACTCGGTCATATATCATCCATTTAACTTGCAATTTTCACTCAACACCCAGTGGACATATCAGATAACAACAATATACATTGTAATACGTGTGGTTTGCGGTTGCACCATGTATAAGGAGAGGATTGGTGAGTCCTGAGAAGGACTGTTGGTGTTCTTTCTAAGATAGTCCTAAAAAGGACTGTAAGGACCTCTCCTTATACATGGTGCAACCGCAAACCACATGTATTATCTACACCACCATGAAAGCCGATACTTACAAGCAACATTTAATATACATTATATCCCTCATAAGATCGTTTTACCATTGAATTTGACAAATGATAGTTTTGGACAACACGCGCAATAAATAATAATAATAATATTAGGCATTTAGCTACGCTATTCATTATACAACTAACGAATGGGCTTCTTGTGATAGTCAAATCTATTACCGAGGTGGGCTCAAAATGATTATTACCCGAAGCGTAGCTGCCATCAAGCCCGGTCACGTGATTGCGCGGGGGTTGCGCGTGTTGTCCAAAACTTTGTCAAATACAATGGTAAAACGATCTTATGAGGGATATAAAGTAAATTATATCCCTCATAAGATCGTTTTACCATTGTATTTGACAAATGATAGTTTTGGACAACACGCGCAATCCCCGCGCAATCATGTGACCGGGCTGTTAGCAAAAAATTAACACTAAAAGTTCGTTACGCGTTCGTCCCATAGATCATGTGTTTAAGCAAAATGCACACGCGATCAAATTTGTGCAGTACTCTATGGCGCACACGTTCTAGTCACGTGATTGACATTACTGGTAAAAACTAACACCCTGGGAAGAAGAACGCCAAGACAGCCAATGACAGCCAATGACAGCCAATAAGCACATCCGTGGGAGCGCTAGCACGCATTCATCGCGTATGTGCGCGACTGCCAGCGCGTTGGTGCGCACTCAGTTATGCGTCTTTGTGATTGTATGCGCAAAATAAACAATGACTTTAAGCGTATTAGATGCGCCATGGTTCTGGAGCAGGGGGGTCATACTGCGCGCTAATCTTGGAAACTTTTATCGACTGGCTAACATGGAATTCTGGGATACGTTTAGTCTAGCAGGCAATTCATACTTACGTCTAGCACTGGCTCAGCACTGGATAAATCCACTGTTAGACGCAGATATGAATGGAATGTCTAGCATCAGTCTGTGCTCAGCCTGGCATAACTTTGATCCACTGTTGATCCACTGTTGATGCTAGACACCTCGTCTAGCACAAGGTTGCGCATGCGCATTACGGTATTGCGCGTTCAGAATTTGCAAGTCATCGTTACGTCACAATAGAAGTGTACTAGTGCGCATGCCCAGTCATGTCCTAGACAGCTTTTCGATCCACTGTTGTATTTATACTTGCGCGTCAGTTATCCACTATTGATGCCGAGTATGAATGGTCGGCTTTTTCGTCTAGCACTGGCTCGGCAGTGGATTTATCCAGTGCTGAGCCAGTGCTAGACGTAAGTATGAATTGCCTGTAGGATCGAGACCCTCGATCGCATGCTGAACATAGCGCGACCAACGAGAGAGGTCTGCGTAACATCAGTGATCGCTGCTCACGAGGCCTCGGCTGGAAGCCATCACTGCTGTTGTGCAGATCTCTCTCATTGGCGGCTATCTATTATGGGTGGTGGGATTATTTTTAGCATGCGATCGAGGGTCTTAGATCATAGACTACAAAATACCCAGCATTCCATGTTAGCCAGTCCATGAAGTTTTCCTAACCGGCCATGTTTGCTGCGTGTTAAGGCTATGGGAAAACTAGCGCGCAGTGCGTAGATTCTCTTCTAGTTATTTATATACTACTTCTATGTTCTGGAGGCTCATACTGGCTTCATCAATGTCGATTGATTATTTGGCATGGCTCCTTCTCTTCTGCTTTTTTGTTTCTCTTTCTAGTTTGTGTAAAGTTTTAATATATACTATCAATTTCTTTTCACATTTACAATATTAAAGGTAGTGTTGAGTATTGGTATTTCCCGAAGTGCCCCCCGATATTTTTTTGTGAGATAATGAAAAACTGACTGTCAAAATCGACAGAACATACAATTTTAATGACAGAATAACCTTTATTTGATCAAAATCGGTTCAGAAACGGCTGAAATATCCATAAATATATTTTTATTCAAAATATTCTTCACCGGCAATCACCGGGCGATATTTACACTTTTTAGAAAAAATTCAAAAAATGCTCGAAGACTACTTTGAAAAAAATGAGAATAGGTTCTTAAAAAGTCTAAATGCACAATTTTGTATGAAAAAAGGCTAAAACCAATGATTTTTTTTAATAGCGCCCTTTTGAGTTGTAACGGCTCTTTTTGAATGATAACGAGCATGGTGAAGTTATAACTATTACTTTGTACCGTAATGGTGCAGGTTTTGGTTACTAAAGTTAAGTTTGACCAATACTCAACTATCCCTTTAACCCGGGAACTAACTATTTTACAAGCTTTGCTTCTTTTTGACTATGTGTTTTATGTTATAATTATTATAATAGTAATATAAGGCTATATTTGATCCATATTTGGACAAAGCCCTCCTCATAAGATGAGGGAGCCTGAAGAAATATATGCACATTTTATTTCCGATATTCCCAGTACAATAATATTGCCTCTCAACAAGATAACCTACAGTAAAACCACACTTCCCGTTTTAAACTGATCGTAAAAAGTGCAAGTAAACTAAAATAACATGACCTATTTTAACATTCACGCCTTCTTTTTTTTTTGGGGGGGGGGGGGGGGGGTTGCGTATGTGAAATTGTAGGCTCGGTGGTTTAAAGATAATAATACAAAATACATGGAAAATATACATTACTCGAAAAGATCCCAAAAGTTAAAATGAAAAGAAATGCGGCAGGCCTTTGCCTCCACTTCGACGTCTCCTCTTCTCAATCGTAAACGTCATCATCAGCATCATCACCATAGTATCACATCATCATCATCATCGTCATAATCATCATCGTCGTCTTCACCATCATCATTATCATTTTCATCATTACCATCATCATCATCATCATCGTCATCATCATAGTCATCATCATCTTCATCATCTTCATCATCATCATCGTCGTCGTCATCGTCATCATCATCATCGTCATCATAGTCATCATCACCATCATCTTCATCATAGTCATCATCATCATCGTCGTCATCATCATCATCATTATCATTTCATTACCATCATCGTCATTATCACCAAACTTCCACTACATTCTTCTGCATAATTGTCAATTACTGTCTTCATTCACACGGTTCATTTCTTTTGGATGAAATCAATTTGACAATTTTAACTAAAAACGATTCACACAGCGAATTTGAGCAGAGCAATATATATTTGAAAAGGTTTTCATACGTATCAATATTTGCTTACAAATTCAAAAAAACATTTTCAATGAAATAAAGGATCCTATTACATTTAATAGGCTTATCAACAATGCCCTTAATATAATTTATGTCCTTGTGATACAACATGTATGGTCATGCGTCATGAGGTCGCCTCCTTTTGCGTTACATGCCATTTTGGGCTTCTGGGGGACAATTATGTTACAGTTGAGAGCGAATATTTTCTGAGGAAGTCCCCCTATCCTATCCAAACTATACATTTTCTGAAAGGAAATTTCCCAAGGAACCCAAAGATGCACTCAGAAATAACACTAGGTGTACAGATAATTTGTTTTAGTAACCAAAACATACAATTTTGTTTACATTTTTAGAGGTCAATATTTTTCTGAAGTAGCACTATACAACTAATGATGATATTTTCATGCAGAGCAGACCTAGACCTTTACAGCAATATAATATTGTATGGGGTAAATGATTATTTTGCGGAATATATTTTCGTTCATACTTAATATTGTTTGCTGTTGAAATAATCAATAATGTTCACTACGTAGGAGTCACTAGAGGAATGAAATATAAAGTCAAGCCTAAGAATGTTGGGACATAATACAGTTTGATCAGTAAGCTTTAATTTGAAACCAAATTTGTAGTCTTACACGTTTTCTTTTTGAAGATATTAACGTTTTTACCAAGAATTCACAAAATGTATCGGTTAAGATTGTGCCCCCATAAAGTTTGTACAGAGTTTTACAGAAAATCCCCAATTTTCTATGTTTGTGTTGATATAGTTAAAATTTGATGAGGCAAAAACTCTTTTCAATCATTTGACATTAAAGTTCAATGTTTAAGCTTTCATTTGATACCAACATTGTTGCTGTAAATCTAGTTTTGACAAAGTTATTAACGTTTTAGGAAAAATTGCACTTTGAGAGGCATTTTCCCATAGACTTTGTACACGGGCGCCGCTTCCTGCGGCGCCGCTTCCTGTGCCACCCTCTTGCTCCGACTTTCAAATAGCTGTATATCCACTTTGGAAAAAGGTATACATTTCAAACTTTGCAGGTAGATAGCATTCTGAAAGTTCTTTAAAATGGTATCAAATTTGTTGAGTAAGGTTTTCAGGTTTTGAATAAAATTAAGAAAATGGTAGCTAATAAACCCAAAATGTAACGGCGCCACCCTATGTGGTGGCAAGTTCATGACACACGACCGTATACAATATGCGCTACCCCACAGTACAAGTATTTATCTTGTCACCTGTACAATAAGAACATTATTGTTGTTACTTTAATCGTTATGGCTTTTTATTCCTCATAATACCAGATAGATATTTAATGTTAACGTACGATTGAGTGATGAACATATTAGTTTAATTTCATTGTCGCAATGTAAGGCTTGCAGTCTCCTGTATATATCATGTGTGTTATCAAACATAAAATGTAACGGAAATACATTGAATACACACCAGATATAACGAGGGCGGTTAATATATTGGAAATGGTGAAAACAACCCAAGGTACCCATTAAATGTATTATCCTTATTAAAACTAATGTATGCACAGGCCATGTCTTGCGGTAATGATAGTAGCATGTACACATGCAGTGGACTACTAAAGATGGTTCCATAGACTTCCATTAGTGCCCTAAACCCTACTTCTGTGTCATTTGTTGCAGTAGCCTGCTTTTTAAAGAAATAATGGTGATCAACCAGCTAAATTTGAACCTTATCCATTTTAGTTAATTATGCCTCAATAAAATTCGCTATGAAAATATGCAAGTGAAAAATAAATCCATTTTCTTACAGGGAAAGTAAAATACCAGCAACTTATCTTATATCATCTTAAGTAATCTGTCTTGTACAAAAATACAATATTAGGGTGTTACTCCCGCTGCCTCTGCATCGCCTTCTTCATGATCGCCGTGCGTCCCAGCATCATTCGGCAGTCGCTTCCTCATGTCCGTCATCGTGACCATGGAAGCCGATACTTACAAGCAACATTTAATATGCTGTACATTGTACAGTGGCGTAGCTACGGGGGGCACGGGGGGCCTGTGCCCCCCCCCCCCCCCACCCAATAATTTTGAAAAAAACAATAGAAAACATAAGGGGCAATTTTTTGAAAAAACAAAGAAATACATAAGGTGTGCCCCCCAATAATTTTGCGTGCCCCCCAATCAGTCCAACCACGCTACGCCACTGACATTGTATCAACCACTCATCACTTTTTGCACATGTCAACAAAGTTACTAGATCCCTTTAAGGACTTGAAATATTTATATTTTAGATTGCTCTACAAATGTAAATATATTTTCGTTCAATAATTAATAATAACACTCCATAGTAAGTTTCTATGTTTCTATGTTATATTTTTGTTCGGGTGGATCGATTGTAATGTTCTGTCTATAGTGGTTTAGAAATGATTGTTGGGGTGGATCGATTGTAATGTTCTGTCTATAGTGGTTTAGAAATGATTGTTGGGGTGGAGCGATTGTAATGTTCTGTCTATAGTGGATTAGAAATGATTGTTGGGGTGGATCGATTGTAATGTTCTGTCTATAGTGGTTTAGAAATGATTGTTGGGGTGGATCGATTGTAATGTTCTGTCTATAGTGGATTTGAAATGATTGTTGGGGTGGATCGATTGTAATGTTCTGTCTATAGTGGATTAGAAATGATTGTTGGGGTGGAGCGTATAATGTTCTGTCTATAGTGGATTAGAAATGATTGTTGGGGTGGAGCGTATAATGTTCTGTCTATAGTGGATTAGAAATGATTGTTGGGGTGGATCGATTGTAATGTTCTGTCTATAGTGGATTAGAAATGATTGTTGGGGTGGATCGATTGTAATGTTCTGTCTATAGTGGATTAGAAATGATTGTTCGGGTGGATCGATTGTAATGTTCTGTCTGTAGTGGATTTGAAATGATTGTTGGGGTGGATCGATTGTAATGTTCTGTCTATAGTGGATTTGAAATGATTGTTGGGGTGGATCGATTGTAATGTTCTGTCTATAGTGGATTAGAAATGATTGTTGGGGTGGTTCGATTGTAATGTTCTGTCTATAGTGGATTAGAAATGATTGTTGGGGTGGATCGATTGTAATGTTCTGTCTATAGTGGATTAGAAATGATTGTTGGGGTGGAGCGATTGTAATGTTCTGTCTATAGTGGATTGGAAATGATTGTTGGGGTGGAGCGTATAATGTTCTGTCTATAGTGGATTAGAAATGATTGTTGGGGTGGATCGATTGTAATGTTCTGTCTATAGTGGATTGGAAATGATTGTTGGGGTGGATCGATTGTAATGTTCTGTCTATAGTGGTTTAGAAATGATTGTTGGGGTGGAGCGATTGTAATGTTCTGTCTATAGTGGATTGGAAATGATTGTTGGGGTGGTTCGATTGTAATGTTCTGTCTATAGTGGTTTAGAAATGATTGTTGGGGTGGAGCGATTGTAATGTTCTGTCTATAGTGGATTTGAAATGATTGTTGGGGTGGATCGATTGTAATGTTCTGTCTATAGTGGATTAGAAATGATTGTTGGGGTGGAGCGATTGTAATGTTCTGTCTATAGTGGTTTAGAAATGATTGTTGGGGTGGAGCGATTGTAATGTTCTGTCTATAGTGGATTAGAAATGATTGTTATTTGGCATGGCTCCTTCTCTTCTGCTTTTCTTACATTTGTTTCTCTTTCTAGTTTGTGTACAGTTTTAGTAGTATCAATTTCTTTTCATTTTGCAATATTAACCCGAGAACTAACTATTTGACAAGCTTTGCTTCTTTTTGGTTATGTGTTTTATGAATGTTTTATAAAAGTTTAGTGTATTTCATGTTGTATTTTAGTTATGAATATATTGCTTAGTTCTTTATGTACTTGTTAAAAAATTATAATTTGTGACATATATATAATCAAAATTACATGCAACCCTCCATGAAAATATCCACTCGACCTGCCCCCCCCCCCCCCCCCCCAGGTTTAGATACATTCTTGCAACACCACTTTTTATTATGACCCGATGTCCAAACAACGATACAACAACCGTTTCCTACAGTATATCATGCCTATCGTACGTTCAAGCGTCAGATTTTGAGTCGCCTTGGAGCTTGAAGAAATATATGCAAATTTTATTTCCGATATTCCCAGTACAATAATATTGCCTCTCAACAAGATAACCTACAGGAAAACCAAACTTCCCGTTTTAAACTGATCGTAAAAAGTGCAAGTAAACTTAAATAACATGACCTATTTTAACATTCACGCCTTTTTTTCTTTTTTTTTGGGGGGGGGGGGGGGGGTTGCTTATGTGAAATTTTAGGCTCATTGGTTTAAAGATAATAATACAAAATACATGGAAAATATACATTACTCGAAAAGATCCCAAAAGTTAAAATGAAAAGAAATGCAGCAGGCCTTTGCCTCCACTTCGACGTCTCCTCTTCTCAATCGTAAACATCATCATCAGCATCATCACCATAGTATCACATCATCATCATCATCGTCATAATCGTCATCATCATCATCGTCGTCGTCGTCTTCACCATCATCATTATCATTTTCATCATTACCATCATCAACATCGTCATTATCATAGTCATCATCATCTTCATCATCATCATCATCGTCGTCGTCATCGTCATCATCATCATCGTCATCATAGTCATCATCACCATCATCTTCATCATAGTCATCATCATCATCGTCGTCATCATCATCATCATTATCATTTTATTCATTACCATCATCATCATTATCACCAAACTTCCACTACATTCTTCTGCATAATTGTCAATTACTGTCTTCATTCACACGGTTCATTTCTTTTGGATGAAATCAATTTGACAATTTTAACTAAAAACGATTCACACAGCGAATTTGAGCAGAGCAATATATATTTGAAAAGGTTTTCATACGTATCAATATTTGCTTACAAATTCAAAAAAACATTTTCAATGAAATAAAGGATCCTATTACATTTAAGAGGCTTATCAACAATGCCCTTAATATAATTTATGTCCTTGTGATACAACATATATGGTCATGCGTCATGAGGTCTCCTCCTTTTGCGTTACATGCCATTTTGGGCTTCTGGGGGACAATGTTACAGTTGAGAGCGAATATTTTCTGAGGAAGTCCCCCTATCCGATCCAAACTATACATTTTCTGAAAGGAAATTTCCCAAGGAACCCAAATATGCACTCAGAAATAACACTAGGTGTACAGATAATTTGTTATAGTAACCAAAACATACAATTTTGTTTACAGTTTTAGAGGTCAATATTTTTCTGAAGTAGCACTATACAACTAATGATGATATTTTCATGCAGAGCAGACCTAGACCTTTACAGCAATATAATATTGTATGGGGTAAATGATTATTTTGCGGAATATATTTTCGTTCATACTTAATATTGTTTGCTGTTGAAATAATCAATAATTTTCACTACGTAGGAGTCACTAGAGGAATGAAATATAAAGTCAAGCCTAAGTATGTTGGGACATAATACAGTTTGATCAGTAAGCTTTAATTTGATACCAAATTTGTAGTCTTACACGTTTTCTTTTTGAAGATATTAACGTTTTTACCAAAAATTCACAAAATGTATCGGTTAAGATTGTGCCCCCATAAAGTTTGTACAGAGTTTTACAGAAAATCCCCAATTTTCTATGTTTGTGTTGATATAGTTAAAATTTGATGAGGCAAAAACTCTTTTCAATCATTTGACATTAAAGTTCAATGTTTAAGCTTTCATTTGATACCAACATTGTTGCTGTACATCTAGTGTTGACAAAGTTATTAACGTTTTAGGAAAAATTGCACTTTGAGAGGCATTTTCCCATAGACTTTGTACACGGGCGCCGCTTCCTGCGGCGCCGCTTCCTGTGCCACCCTCTTGCTCCGACTTTCAAATAGCTGTATATCCACTTTGGAAAAAGGTATACCTTTCAAACTTTGCAGGTAGATAGCATTCTGAAAGTTCTTTAAAATGGTATCAAATTTGTTGAGTAAGGTTTTCAGGTTTTGAATAAAATTAAGAAAATGGTAGCTAATAAACCCAAAATGTAACGGCGCCACCCTATGTGGTGGCGAGTTCATGACACACGACCGTATACAATATGCGCTACCACACAGTACAAGTATTTATCTTGTCACCTGTACAGTAAGAATATTATTGTTGTTACTTTAATCGTTATGGCTTTTTATTCCTCATAATACCAGATAGATATTTAATGTTAACGTACGATTGAGTGATGAACATATTAGTTTAATTTCATTGTCGCAATGTAAGGCTTGCAGTCTCCTGTATATATCATGTTTGTTATCAAACATAAAATGTAACGGAAATACATTGAATACACACCAGATATAACGAGGGCGGTTAATATATTGGAAATGGTGAAAACAACCCAAGGTACCCATTAAATGTATTATCCTTATTAAAACTAATGTATGCACAGGCCATGTCTTGCGGTAATGATAGTAGCATGTACACATGCAGTGGGCTACTAAAGATGGTTCCATAGACTTCCATTAGTGCCCTAACCCCTACTTCTGTGTCATTTGTTGCAGTAGCCTGCTTTTTAAAGAAATAATGGTGATCAACCAGCTAAATTTGAACCTCATCCATTTTAGTTAATTGTGCCTCAATACAATTCGCTATGAAAATATGCAAGTGAAAAATAAATCCATTTTCTTACTGGGAAAGTAAAATACCAGCAACTTATCTTATATCATCTTAAGTAATCTGTCTTGTACAAAAATACAATATTAGGGTGTTCCTCCCGCTGCCTCTGCATCGCCTTCTTCATGATCGCCGTGCGTCCCAGCATCATTCGGCAGTCGCTTCCTCATGTCCGTCATCGTGACCATGGAAGCCGATACTTACAAGCAACATTTAATATGCTGTACATTGTACAGTGGCGTAGCTACGGGGGGCACGGGGGGGGGGGGGGGCCTGTGGCCCCCCCCCCAATAATTTTGAAAAAACAATAGAAAACATAACGGGCAATTTTTTGAAAAAACAAAGATATACATAAGGTGTGCCCCCCAATAATTTTGCGTGCCCCCCAATCAGTCCAACCACGCTACGCCACTGACATTGTATCAACCACTCATCACTTTTTGCACATGTCAACAAAGTTACTAGATCCCTTTAAGGACTTGAAATATTTATATTTTAGATTGCTCTACAAATGTAAATATATTTTCGTTCAATAATTAATAATAACACTCCATAGTAAGTTTCTATGTTTCTATGTTATATTTTTGTTCGGGTGGATCGATTGTAATGTTCTGTCTATAGTGGTTTAGAAATGATTGTTGGGGTGGATCGATTGTAATGTTCTGTCTATAGTGGTTTAGAAATGATTGTTGGGGTGGAGCGATTGTAATGTTCTGTCTATAGTGGATTAGAAATGATTGTTGGGGTGGATCGATTGTAATGTTCTGTCTATAGTGGATTAGAAATGATTGTTGGGGTGGAGCGATTGTAATGTTCTGTCTATAGTGGATTAGAAATGATTGTTGGGGTGGTTCGATTGTAATGTTCTGTCTATAGTGGATTAGAAATGATTGTTGGGGTGGTTCGATTGTAATGTTCTATCAGTGGATTAGAAATGATTGTTGGGGTGGAGCGATTGTAATGTTCTGTCTATGGTGGATTGGAAATGATTGTTGGGGTGGATCGATTGTAATGTTCTGTCTATAGTGGATTAGTAATGATTGTTGGGGTGGAGCGATTGTAATGTTCTGTCTATAGTGGATTAGAAATGATTGTTATTTGGCATGGCTCCTTCTCTTCTGCATTTCTTCAATTTGTTTCTCTTTCTAGTTTCTGTACAGTTTTAGTAGTATCAATTTCTTTTCATTTTGCAATATTAACCCGAGAACTAACTATTTGACAAGCTTTGCTTCTTTTTGGTTATGTGTTTTATGTATGTTTTATAAAAGTTTAGTGTACCGGTATTTCATGTTGTATTTTAGTTATGAATATATTGCTTAGTTCTTTATGTGTACTTGTTCAAAAAAATATAATTTGTGACATGATCAAAATAACATGCAACCCTCCATGAAAATATCCACTCTACCCGCCCCCCCCCCCCCTCCCCCTGGTTTAGATATATTCTTGCAACACCACTTTTATTATGACCCGATGTCCAAACAACGATACAACAACCGTTTCCTACAGTATCATGCCTATCGTACGTTCAAGCGTCAGATTTTGAGTCGCCTTGGAGCCTGAAGAAATATATGCACATTTTATTTCCGATATTCCCAGTACAATAATATTGCCTCTCAACAAGATAACCTACAGGAAAACCACACTTCCCGTTTTAAACTGATCGTAAAAAAGTGCAAGTAAACTTAAATAACATGACCTATTTTAACATTCACGCCTTCTTTTTTTTTTTTTTTTTTTTGTGGGGGGGGGGTTGCGTATGTGAAATTGTAGGCTCGGTGGTTTAAAGATAATAATACAAAATACATGGAAAATAAACATTACTCGAAAAGATCCCAAAAGTTAAAATGAAAAGAAATGCGGCAGGCCTTTGCCTCCACTTCGACGTCTCCTCTTCTCAATCGTAAACGTCATCATCAGCATCATCATCATCATCGTCATAATCGTCATCATCATCATCGTCGTCGTCGTCTTCACCATCATCATCATTTTCATCATTACCATCATCATCATCATCATCTTCATCATCATAGTCATCATCATCTTCATCATCTTCATCATCGTCATCGTCGTCGTCATCGTCATCATCATCATCGTCATCATAGTCATCATCACCATCATCTTCATCATAGTCATCATCATCATCGTCGTCATCATCATCATCATTATCATTTTATTCATTACCATCATCATCATTATCACCAAACTTCCACTACATTCTTCTGCATAATTGTCAATTACTGTCTTCATTCACACGGTTCATTTCTTTTGGATGAAATCAATTTGACAATTTTAACTAAAAACGATTCACACAGCGAATTTGAGCAGAGCAATATATATTTGAAAAGGTTTTCATACGTATCAATATTTGCTTACAAATTCAAAAAAACATTTTCAATGAAATAAAGGATCCTATTACATTTAAGAGGCTTATCAACAATGCCCTTAATATAATTTATGTCCTTGTGATACAACATGTATGGTCATGCGTCATGAGGTCGCCTCGTTTTGCGTTACATGCCATTTTGGGCTTCTGGGGGACAATTATGTTACAGTTGAGAGCGAATATTTTCTGAGGAAGTCCCCCTATCCTATCCAAACTATACATTTTCTGAAAGGAAATTTCCCAAGGAACCCAAATATGCACTAAGAAATAACACTAGGTGTACAGATAATTTGTTATAGTAACCAAAACATACAATTTTGTTTACAGTTTTAGAGGTCAATATTTTTCTGAAGTAGCACTATACAACTAATGATGATATTTTCATGCAGAGCAGACCTAGACCTTTACAGCAATATAATATTGTATGGGGTAAATGATTATTTTGCGGAATATATTTTCGTTCATACTTAAGATTTTTTGCTGTTGAAATAATCAATAATTTTCACTACGTAGGAGTCACTAGAGGAATGAAATATAAAGTCAAGCCTAAGTATGTTGGGACATAATACAGTTTGATCAGTAAGCTTTAATTTGATACCAAATTTGTAGTCTTACACGTTTTCTTTTTGAAGATATTAACGTTTTTACCAAGAATTCACAAAATGTATCGGTTAAGATTGTGCCCCCATAAAGTTTGTACAGAGTTTTACAGAAAATCCCCAATTTTCTATGTTTGTGTTGATATAGTTAAAATTTGATGAGGCAAAAACTCTTTTCAATCATTTGACATTAAAGTTCAATGTTTAAGCTTTCATTTGATACCAACATTGTTGCTGTACATCTAGTTTTGACAAAGTTATTAACGTTTTAGGAAAAATTGCACTTTGAGAGGCATTTTCCCATAGACTTTGTACACGGGCGCCGCTTCCTGCGGTGCCGCTTCCTGTGCCACCCTCTTGCTCCGACTTTCAAATAGCTGTATATCCACTTTGGAAAAAGGTATACCTTTCAAACTTTGCAGGTAGATAGCATTCTGAAAGTTCTTTAAAATGGTATCAAATTTGTTGAGTAAGGTTTTCAGGTTTTGAATAAAATTAAGAAAATGGTAGCTAATAAACCCAAAATGTAACGGCGCCACCCTATGTGGTGGCGAGTTCATGACACACGACCGTATACAATATGCGCTACCACACAGTACAAGTATTTATCTTGTCACCTGTACAATAAGAACATTATTGTTGTTACTTTAATCGTTATGGCTTTTTATTCCTCATAATACCAGATAGATATTTAATGTTAACGTTCGATTGAGTGATGAACATATTAGTTTAATTTCATTGTCGCAATGTAAGGCTTGCAGTCTCCTGTATATATCATGTGTGTTATCAAACATAAAATGTAACGGAAATACATTGAATACACACCAGATATAACGAGGGCGGTTAATATATTGGAAATGGTGAAAACAACCCAAGGTACCCATTAAATGTATTATCCTTATTAAAACTAATGTATGCACAGCAGCACAAGCCATGTCTTGCGGTAATACAGTGGGCTACTAAAGATGGTTCCATTAGTACCCTAACCCCTACTTCTGTGTCATTTGTTGCAGTAGCCTGCTTTTTAAAGAAATAATGGTGATCAACCAGCTAAATTTGAACCTTATCCATTTTAGTTAATTATGCCTCAATAAAATTTGCTATGAAAATATGCAAGTGAAGAATAAATCCATTTTCTTACTGGGAAAGTAAAATAGCAGCAAGTTATCTTAAGTAATCTGTCTTGTACAAAAATAAAATATCAGGGTGTTCCTCCCGCTGCCTCTGCGCCGCCTTCTTCATGATCGCCGTGCGTCCCGGGATCGGCGGTTGTGGTTTCATGGTCACCGGCTGTTCCATGGTCACCGGCTTGTGCATGGTCTCCGGCTGTTCCATGGTCTTCGGCTTGTGCATGGTCCTCGGCTTGTGCATGGTCATCGGCTTGTGCATGGTCTTCGGCTGTTCCATGGTCTTCAGCTGTTCCATGGTCACCGGTTTGTTCATGGTCACCGGCTGTTCCATGGTCTTCGGCTTGTGCATGGTGTTCGGCTGTTCCATGGTCTTCGGCTTGTGCATGGTCCTCGGCTTGTGCATGGTCTTCGGCTGTTCCATTGGCTTCGGCATGTGCATGGTCTTCGGCTTGTGCATGGTCTTCGGCTGTTCCATGGTCACCGGCTGTTCCATGGTCACCGGCTGTTCCATGGTCTTCGGCTTGTGCATGGTCCTCGGCTTGTGCATGGTCTTCGGCTGTTCCATGGTCTTCGGCTTGTGCATGGTCTTCGGCTGTTCCATGGTCTTCGGCTGTTCCATGGTCTTCGGCATGGGCATGGTCCTCGGCTTGTGCATGGTCTTCGGCTGTTCCATTGGCTTCGGCATGTGCATGGTCTTCGGCTTGTGCATGGTCTCCGGCTGTTCCATGGTCACCGGCTGTTCCATGGTCACCGGCTGTTCCATGGTCTTCGGCTGTTCCATGGTCTTCGGCATGGGCATGGTCCTCGGCTTGTGCATGGTCTTCGGCTGTTCCATGGTCTTCGGCATGGGCATGGTCCTCGGCTTGTGCATGGTCTTCGGCTGTTCCATGGTCTTCGGCTTGTGCATGGTCTTCGGCTGTTCCATGGTCTTCCGCTGTTCCATGGTCTTCGGCATGGGCATGGTCCTCGGCTTGTGCATGGTCTTCGGCTGTTCCATTGGCTTCGGCATGTGCATGGTCCTCGGCTTGTGCATGGTCTTCGGCTGTTCCATGGTCTTCGGCTTGTGCATGGTCTTCGGCTGTTCCATGGTCTTCGGCTGTTCCATGGTCTTTGGCATGGGCATGGTCCTCGGCTTGTGCATGGTCTTCGGCTGTTCCATTGGCTTCGGCATGGGCATGGTCCTCGGCTTGTGCATGGTCTTCGGCTGTTCCATGGTCTTCGGCTTGTGCATGGTCCTCGGCTTGTGCATGGTCTTCGGCTGTTCCATTGGCTTCGGCATGTGCATGGTCTTCGGCTTGTGCATGGTCTTCGGCTGTTCCATGGTCACCGGCTGTTCCATTGGCACCGGCTTGTGTATGGTCTTCGGCTTGTGTATGGTTTTCGGCTTGTGCATGCTCACCGCTTTCATGGATGTTTCTTCGCTCACGCCTGCCTTGTACTGCAGATGAGAGTAAATACATTATTTAATTTATTAAATATTCATGATAGCTCATTAGAATTTCTCATAAACTTTAATGAGAAGTTTATTGTACATTTATTTAATGGGGTTTTCCAGAAATCCAGAAATTTGCTTTGATGAGTAAAAGTAATGGAGATGCGTTGCAGATATTACAAATGTGTATTTGCAAATTATATTTTTATAAAGAGCTTATGTATTTACACTGTATACAACTATAGTTAAAGGGACAGATCCACTTTTACAAAACGTCTCAACAGCTTTCAGTTGACGGATGGGGATCAATGTAACACGCAAAAAAAAAATCAGAGCGAACAGCCCTCTAATTTGGATTCTACGAATGAAAAACGAATGCGTCCCTCCATTTAAACTATATATCGGTCAATAAAGGAGTTCAACTGATTTAGCATAGTATTACAACAATATAGTACTAATTCTCGTAAAGGTATTGTGAAGCAGACATTTGTTAACGTATGTCACGGAAAAAGATCTCAAAAAGAAAGAATATATAATTACATGTAGTCAGTTTAAGCGAAGTTTGGGTATTTTGCTTGGTAAACGCTCACACATTAGTACTTATGCGCGGCTCACGTAGCTAGCGGGGGTCACGTAGGGGTCATGCATACCGATCTGGCACTCCGTGAAATCTATGTACGAACTTACTCACCGGCCAAAAATACGTATGTAAATAATTAACCGACGTCCCTCAGTTTATTCAGTTTTAGGTCTATAACTCCACGAAAAAGAGATTTCAAGCCCTAATTTTTTCAGGCATGCTATTAAATGACATTTCCTTTCATATAAGACAATAACCTCGCAACTTTTGAATTTTGGCTTGCAAAAGTGGATCTCTCCCTTTAAAGAGCGTTGTATTATCATGAACAGTATTACTAGTGGAAGGGCAAATATATAGATTAGTAGTCTCGCCGTTTGTCTTCCACCTCAATGGGTTGCCGTTATAAAATAGTGAAAGGGTTCCAACAAAGTGTATATGGACAAGAAAATATTCAATTGTTTCCAAAGTTTATCAGCAATTTGGGACATTATTTCATCAACTGATCATAACTTTATTTACATTTAGCTTGTGCATGGTCTTCGGCTGTTCCATTGGCTTCGGCATGTGCATGGTCTTCGGCTTGTGCATGGTCTTCGGCTGTTCCATGGTCACCGGCTGTTCCATGGTCACCGGCTGTTCCATGGTCTTCGGCTTGTGCATGGTCCTCGGCTTGTGCATGGTCTTCGGCTGTTCCATGGTCTTCGGCTTGTGCATGGTCTTCGGCTGTTCCATGGTCTTCGGCTGTTCCATGGTCTTCGGCATGGGCATGGTCCTCGGCTTGTGCATGGTCTTCGGCTGTTCCATTGGCTTCGGCATGTGCATGGTCTTCGGCTTGTGCATGGTCTTCGGCTGTTCCATGGTCACCGGCTGTTCCATGGTCACCGGCTGTTCCATGGTCTTCGGCTGTTCCATGGTCTTCGGCATGGGCATGGTCCTCGGCTTGTGCATGGTCTTCGGCTGTGCCATGGTCTTCGGCATGGGCATGGTCCTCGGCTTGTGCATGGTCTTCGGCTGTTCCATGGTCTTCGGCTTGTGCATGGTCTTCGGCTGTTCCATGGTCTTCCGCTGTTCCATGGTCTTCGGCATGGGCATGGTCCTCGGCTTGTGCATGGTCTTCGGCTGTTCCATTGGCTTCGGCATGTGCATGGTCCTCGGCTTGTGCATGGTCTTCGGCTGTTCCATGGTCTTCGGCTTGTGCATGGTCTTCGGCTGTTCCATGGTCTTCGGCTGTTCCATGGTCTTCGGCATGGGCATGGTCCTCGGCTTGTGCATGGTCTTCGGCTGTTCCATTGGCTTCGGCATGGGCATGGTCCTCGGCTTGTGCATGGTCTTCGGCTGTTCCATGGTCTTCGGCTTGTGCATGGTCCTCGGCTTGTGCATGGTCTTCGGCTGTTCCATTGGCTTCGGCATGTGCATGGTCTTCGGCTTGTGCATGGTCTTCGGCTGTTCCATGGTCACCGGCTGTTCCATTGGCACCGGCTTGTGTATGGTCTTCGGCTTGTGTATGGTTTTCGGCTTGTGCATGCTCACCGCTTTCATGGATGTTTCTTCGCTCACGCCTGCCTTGTACTGCAGATGAGAGTAAATACATTATTTAATTTATTAAATATTCATGATAGCTCATTAGAATTTCTCATAAACTTTAGTGAGAAGTTTATTGTACATTTATTTAATGGGGTTTTCCAGAAATCCAGAAATTTGCTTTGATGAGTAAAAGTAATGGAGATGCGTTGCAGATATTACAAATGTGTATTTGCAAATTATATTTTTATAAAGAGCTTATGTATTTACACTGTATACAACTATAGTTAAAGAGCGTTGTATTATCATGAACAGTATTACTAGTGGAAGGGCAAATATATAGATTAGTAGTCTCGCCGTTTCTCTTCCACCTCAATGGGTTGCCGTTATAAAATAGTGAAAGGGTTCCAACAAAGTGTGTATGGACAAGAAAATATTCAATTGTTTCCAAAGTTTATCAGCAATTTGGGACATTATTTCATCAACTGATCATAACTTTATTTACATTTAGATTGTGTTTTCATCTAGTTTTAGAGACAAGCCATATTTCAGAATAAACGTGTTGATTAAAAAAGGCTATATTTCTTATTTTTCTGCCGATAGAATAAGTCAGAATTGTAAATACACTGATTTCCAGCATATATCTAACGTTGGATGTTAGACGTATGCAATTAATTCCACTTGACATGCGAAAATCAATCTTGTTATTGATACATCGGTAGCACACGTTTGTAATGTCGAAGATTGTTTATTTTCTTGACATTTGCAAAATTTCATAAATAATTGATGCAAGAAGTATCACCCGTAGTGCATGGAGACAAACACTAAAGGTGCACCTATAAAGTGTCAGATATTGCCTAAAATTACATTTGAGACTTCAATCCTGTACCAAAATCATTGTAAGATATGTCCGAATGATGTGTGAAAGTTTCATTGAACAAAAACACTGCTTTCCTGGTTAAAAAAGCAAAAATATGCGTCAGCTTTTACAACGAATTACTGTATGACGCTTATGAGGTTTATGACCGTTCATTAACGCTCTTGAGCTGAATGATAGATATCGTCATACTAAAGGGGCATTTGAACAAATCTAACCCTATTTTATTATTCTCTTACCATAAGCTAAACAACACGGTAGAAGAGAAATGAGGAAGCTCCAAGTAATTTTCGTGGAGTTAGACACAGTACAGGCATCCCTTTAATGACAGATTTCGGAAATTGCAGAAAATACAGAATTTGTTTTAAATTACAAAACTCGTTTTTATTTTAAGTGCCTCGTCATATAATCCTAAATAAATATGTGAATCTAAATCATTAGATACGCATGTTTATTGTTTAAAGTCATACATATTCCAAAGCTCGAGTAATTAATATGCTTAAAAATAAGGCTGCGTCGGTTCGGTCGGTCACACCGGTTTCCGACCGTCACCATCGGGTCCCGGTTTCGTTTTTTTCGGAACCGGGCTAAAAAAAAAAAAAAATGATAATAAATTCTAAACAAAATAATAATTCTTTTTCGGGGCACCGGTTCGGAAAAAAAAAGAAACCGGGACTTAAAGTAGCATTTATCAGCATATTATATACAATGTTCTCATATTAAAGAAAAGTGGTTAGTCAAAAATTAGCTTATGAATGTTCATGAGCAGCAATGTGTTACTGCTCATGAATATACATGACCTAATTTTTCACTAATCACTGTTTTGAATATGAGAAAATTATATACACGTTGCTAAATTTTCCTTCAAGTAGTAAACACAAATGGAAAAATGGGCGCGCGCCTTGGCCAGTGTGATTCCCACGACACTACAGGGTGTTAGAAAAAAAGGAAAAAACGGTTTCCGACCGTTGCAAGTCGATCGGAACCCGGTTTATAAAATATCCGTAATGACTCAGCCTTATGCTTAATAATCTATACATCATCATCATTTTAGCCATACACATTTCAATTAAATGACAGCTATCGGTCCTCATAATTTGTCTCAACCATAATAAAACGTGCAATAAACATGATGTCTGTCTCGAAAATTAATAATGATAAATTTACATTTTATTAACACATGATTAACATAATACGTCAAGATGTATAATTGTGACAAGTGCATAGCTCTCAAGGAACAAATACAATCGCATTTGTCTTAAAGTTTCCAAAGCAAAATAGAAATAGCATCTGTTCTTGGTTGTATTCTATTTCGATCAAAATACATGATAGAGCCACTATCTCTATTACATGTTTTGAACCTTTTTCGTCAAAAAATATATCATTATTTTGGCATGGTTGTGATGCCCGAGTATGGAAATAATTATGTATCAATAAAACAACATTTACATTCAACGAATAATTACATAATGTATGGCGAATATTATGTAATCCATATATTAAACAGGTCAGTTATTGTTGATAATATCGCTAATGATATTCGTTTGTCTCGCAATGTAAGTTATTTATAAGGTCAGTTATTTATAAGTTTCTAATTAAAAATAGGGAGTACACGCTGCAGTGTGAATGCAAGCTATAGTCTTACCTGACATGCCTGAGACGGCCAGCACGGCGACGAAAAGGATAAGAAGTGCGAGAGTCACCCTCATTGCGTCAGTTTGGTTGTCAACACACCACAGTTACAAGTATGGATGTTGAGAAGAAGTCTAGCGATGATTCTCTGATCAAGTCCTTCCACAACACAGTTCTGCTCAAGACCGCCAAATGTGAAGAATGACTGATCCGCTCCAGCTTTTATAACCTGACTTTCATTGTTTTTTGGCCCCACTTGTTATTTCAAGGCAGGGGTGAACACTAAACAACACTCGTTTGCCAACTATTATTACCCACTTTCGGAAGGCACGATCCTAACTTTATGTTTGTCTGGTTTTTGTTTCTATACCAATCACTGACCTTGTATAAGTAAAAATAACTCCTCAGAATGTCGTGACTTGCATCAGAGTTTCTTCATTTTTAATCATTTAGTCAATCTGTGAACATTTTAAAATATAAATATAAAAAAAATACTTATTAGATAATTACAATGTGCAATAGAATTATCAGGCAATATGACTATTTGTTTAATGTATTTGTTTTGTTTTGTATTAGTGTATAGTTATCATATTAGGTAATACTTTACAGGGGTGAGCTTTCATAGACGGAGCCATACTCCTTTCTGCTATTATAACCCCTAACAATGTCATATGAATGTCTTTTATGTTTTGTTGTTATTTTTTTTATATCTCTGTATTTGTGTATTTTATGCATTTGATGTAAATTATTGAATGACAAGTGTTGAATAAACTGAATTGAATTGAATTTAAAAAAATTATTCTTTGCAATTATTTAAATAGGAAGAAACCAAAGCTGTATGTATTAGTTCACTTTTCTCTTGTATATATATATATATAAATATATAATTGCAAAGAATAATCATAAATGATTGAAAAGGATAGTAGCGATGCTAAATAAGCAATGTTCCTCCCTTAGCTCCTCCAAATGAAAAAAGGGCACGGGTCGAAAAACTGTCTCCGCCAGGACTCGAACCAGGGTCTCCGGCTAGGAACGCCGACGCCTTCACCACTAGGCCACAGAGACTTCGTGGACGAAGACTACACAACTACACACCATTTTCTTTCCATAAGAAAGGTTCGTTAAATTTTCCGAACACATAATAATTATCATTACATTAATGATAATTATTAACGTAACACGCCTTAAAATGTGTCTGTAGATGAAGAAGTAACATATTGTCAGAGCTTCTGGTTATATTCCCGGTACAACAATATAGAATTATCTAGTCTTTTTCTGCATACCCCTGGAAATTTTAATCATGAATTATACATTCAAATAAAGTTACCATCGTTATCAGTAGTAGCACCATCATAATCATCATTATCATTTTCATCACCATAATCATCTTATCTTCATCACCACCATCATCATCATCATCATCATCATCATCATCGTCGTCATCGTCATCATTGTCATCATCGTCATCATAATCATCATCAACATCATTTCATCATCATCTTATCATCATCAACATTATCATCATCATCATCATCATCATCATCATCATCATCATGATCACCATCATCACTATCATCATCAGCAGCATCATCATCATCATCATCACCAAAGTTGCACTACACTATTGTAGATATTTGTCAATACGTCACTATTAACTAAAAATTAATCATATATGGAACTTGAGTAAAGAAATATTACTATTTGCAAAGTTTATTACGTACCAAAATATGCATATTGCTGACATGTGCAAAAAGTGATGAATGGTTCATAAAATGTATATTGTTGTTATCTGATATGTCCACAGGGTATTGTGTGCGAATTTCAAGTCAAATAGACGTTAAATGACCGAGTAATGAGCAAAAATGCAAAGTGATGTTCACAAACTCATTGCATTCACTTTGTACACGGTTTTCGCAATCCGTTGGATTATTTAAAGGGGTAGTTTAGTTTTGGTAGAGAGGGCGCTGCACATCGCAATTTTTTTGTGAGGTAATGAAAAACTGAGTGTCGAATTTGAGAGAACATGCAATTTTAATGGCAGAATAAACTTTATTTGGTCAAAATCGACCCAGAAACGGCTGAAATATCAATAAATATACTGATCTTATAATTATTTGGGGCCCAAATAATTAGATGATTTTTTGAAAAAATAAAAAAAATGCTTGCACTTTTTCAAAATTTTTCAAAAGGGTTTTTTAAATGGTTGTTGATGATCTCGCTATTTAATCATTATATCAACAAAACATCACATGCATAATTTTGGTTGAAAATGGTTTAAACCAATGCCTTTTAAAAAAGCGCCCTCTTGTGTTTTAATGGCTCTTTTTGAATGATAACAGGCGTTTTACTTGGTCGTTTGTAATTTTGTATACCTTTCGAGCATGGTGGAGTTATAACTATTAGTTTATAATGTTACTGTGCAGGTTTTGGCTACTAAAGTTCAGCCTTACCAAAACTAAACTACCCCTTTAAAGGGGACCACCAGGCAAAGAACAACACATTATTATATGTTTTGGTACCGTTTTGTGATATCAAATAGATACCCAACATTTTGCAAAGGGTTGTGTAATTCATAAACAAAGCAATTAATTGCCACCACTTACGGAACCACTACTATTTCCTGGTTCCATACCAAATAGATCGGTGTTCCATACAGGCCAACCATTTGCGAGTGTGCCAATACTATTCACGCGTACGTTTGTAGACAATAGATTCCCGGGCGATTCGTTCGCTCTGCACACATTCATGTCTTCGCAATTCAGACCGCATGAACGCATGCTTTAGAATAGTGATGCGTTTTGCAATTATATATTTTTTTCCTAGAAACATATTTTTGTGAACTTGTTGATGGAATGGAATACTAAAGATGTTACCTTTCTTTAATAAGAATATTATTTTTGGGTGGTGGTACCCTTTAACATCTGAACACTTCAATCGTAAATATCTTTTTAACGAAAGGGAAATTTGAAAAACCGAAACCTGTCCAATGATTTTATTGTTAATACGAATACAACAAGGTATGAGGGAACCACTATAATTCCAATTGTATTTTGAGGATTTGGACAATGTTACTTAGTCCCTTTAAACTCAAAGAACATTGTGTCAATTAAATAAATTGTTACATTTCAGAGATGTATGTAATATTGCTGAACAAAATGGTAATGCCCTTAACAGAATTAATGTCATTCTGATAAAAAAAAATTAAAAATGGCGCTTTCTAAGGGAACTCAAGCTGTAGAACAATACATTTTGTCACCTGTACCATGTGAAAATTATATTTGTTACTTTAATCGTTATTGCTTTATATTCATTATACAATATAGATATTTAATGCCACAAGATGAGGCGTTATCCTCCTCATTACATGCAATATATTATGCTTGTTATACAAAATAAACACAACGAAGATATATTGAATGCAAACCCATTATAGTAATGGTGGTGAATCTGTTGGAAAAGTAACAATGACCCAAGTTACCCATTAAAAAGATATTATCCCCAATTTAAGCATATGGATGTGCATTACGGTAATGACAGTCAATATATATATACACACAAGAGGATTATATTTGTATTTCTACCCTTACCCCAATTTATGTGCCATTTGTTGCAGGGGCCTACCTTGTCAAACAAATATCCAACAGCTCATGTCAACCTTTAAATGAAATTCGCTATGGAAATTAGCGAGTGCAAATATAAGACACTTTTATTTCATTGTATACGCAGCAACATAATTATCTTATTCCATGCATCTCAAGTCATGCATCTGTCTTGTAAGAAAGTACAACATCAGGGTGCGCCTCCCGCTCCCTCTGCACCGCCTTGTCCTTGATCGCCGTTCGTCCCGGCATCGGTGGCCTCATCCCCGTCGTTTCCTCCTCCTCCTCCCCTTCCTCCTC
>JBAMJV010005008.1:0-47500 GCA_037951105.1 Echinarachnius parma
GCTCCGGTGCAAAAAAGGCGAAAGACGCCACCCTCCCCCCTCAAATCACTCAATAAATGTTTTCCCGCATAACCAACGCGAGCAAGATATGAACACGACATATCCATAAACATGATCATTATGATGATTATGATAATTCGTCTGTGTCTCAATCCATTTTTAAATACCCACAGGCTCTTATGACAATCATTCATAGTGTGCGCTCTTTTTTGCTGAATCGTCCGCCCGTGAAATTAGAATAACATATTGGACCTATATTTTCACGTCACAATTACCATTATTATGAAGGTAAATCGCAATACCACAAGGTTGCTAATTTTTTGAATAAATGCGTTACGTTATTAAAAGGGATCTAGTAATTGTACACACACGTGTTGACAGGCGTAACAACTGACAAAGGGTTTATACAAATGTATGTGATCTGATATGCCCACTGAAAATGTCAGGTTTAAATGCATGTCATAATATAACCGAGTAATAAGCAAAAATACAAAGTGCTGTTTACTAAATCATTTGCCATTAGTTTGCACACATTGAAAATTATAATCCGGTATTTTGTTTCAATCATATCACATATAACCAATTAAAGAAAACATAACAAAACAGGTTTCATACTTCTATTATTACGAGGAAGCAACTGGGCATGAAAGAACCACGAGAGATTCGGGCACAGTTAAAGGGGACCACCAGGCAAAGAACAACACATTATTATATGTTTTGGTACCGTTTTGTGATATCAAATAGATACCCTACATTTTGCAAAGGGTTGTGTAATTCATAAACAAAGCAATTAATTTCCACCACTTACGGAACCACTGCTATTTCCTGGTTCCATACGGGCCAACCAATGTGCGAGTGCGGCAATGCTATTCACGCGCACGTTTGTAAACAATAGATTCCCGGGCGATTCGTTCGCTCTGCACACATTGCAATTCACCGCACACATAGCAGTCTGCGTAATTCAGACCGCATGAACGCATGCTTTAGAATGGTGATGCGTTTCCAATTATATATTTTTTTTTCTAGAAACATATTTTTGTGAACTTGTTGATGGAATGGAATACTAAATTTGTTAACTTTCTTTAATAAGAATATTATTTTTGGGTGGTGGTACCCTTTAATACTAAATCCCTTTAAAAACATAAGATACGTGATGGTAAGGAAATGAAGGACATAGAGAGAATGGAGCGTGAGAAAGAGAGGGGGGGGGGGGGGGTAAGAGTTATGATGTACTCTTTATAGGAATTCACAAATGTTGCACACTTACGCCAACAGAGCAATCATCAATGACTATCTAAACCTCATTACAAAGCATGCTAATTAGCCATAACGATGGCGTGAGCCAACAAGCAAAGATAGTCCTTTGATTCGAGGACGATACCTACAATTAACTTACGTATCATCATGTTTCAATAAATGATTTTCTCAGAATTTGAGAACGAATAAAAAACAAACAACAACGTTTGAAGGGTTGTGCAGTACAAGAAGACAAACAAAAAGATAATATAATAGTTTATTATGAAATGTTTATTGAAAAGGAAATTAACTGAAATCTGGGGAATTTTGTGGGGAATTCTGTATTACAATGTTGAGCGTCGGTGCCCTTGAACCAATTCTCATATGATAGTATTTATACAACGATCCTGATCGAGCTAATTTCTAGCACGGACTCAGCAGATAATTACGCAAAGGCAATCAAGCAATCTAGTCCCCATAAGTAGTATCTTTCTTTTGGTCAAAATGTATTTCAAGCATATCGGGAGAACGAATACATCTAATTTGAACAAAATTAGAACCAAATGGGACATAAGTAGCTTGGTATTTTTACCAATATGCCAAATTACGCGTCAACAATATGCCAAATTACGCGTCAACAATAGGCCAAATTACGCGTCATTAGGCGCTATTATGACCTAAGAAGAAGAAGAGGAAGAAGAAGAAGAAGAAGAAGAAGAAGAGGAAGAAGAGGAAGAAGAAGAGGAAGAAGAGGAAGAAGAAGAAGAAGAAGAAGAAGAAGAAGAAGAAGAAGAAGAAGAAGAAGAAGAAGAAGAAGAAGAAGAAGAAGAAGAAGAAGAAGAAGAAGAAGAAGAAGAAGAAGAAGAAGAAGAAGAAGAAGAAGAAGAAGAAGAAGAAGAAGAAGAAGAAGAAGAAGAAGAAGAAGAAGAAGAAGAAGAAGAAGAAGAAGAAGAAGAAGAAGAAGAAGAAGAAGAAGAAGAAGAAGAAGAAGAAGAAGAAGAAGAAGAAGAAGAAGAAGAAGAAGAAGAAGAAGAAGAAGAAGAAGAAGAAGAAGAAGAAGAAGAAGAAGAGGAAGAGGAAAGGCTATGTTTGTTACAAACAAAATATTGTGTCCTATACAAAATAGTTCGAAATAATATGAACATAAAATTAACTTTCGCCCTAACGTCCCTACCCATCTTCTGAAAACGTGTAAGCTCTTTCAAAAAAGATAATGTCAAAATGTCCGATTAATGAATCGCGTTATATTTTGAACTCCAGAAAGTACAATAATTATTACATCAACGTGGAATACGCGTATAAACTCACACACAGACGAAAAACAGACACCTAAAAGCAAACATCGTATTAAATGGCGTGCACAAATGGACATCGTTTATGGTGGTTCATAAACTTTACAGAGCATAAACCTTGTAATCGTTATCTCATGTGCACGTGTTTTTGAGTGTCCAGAAAAAAAATATATGAGCAAGTCAAGAGTCATTCAATAGCCACTAGGGATTTCCTTTCATTCAAGTGCAACCCATACCCCTCGGTTGGTCTTGAAGTTCGCATTATTGATGCAAGACTACACCTTACAGGGTAAATCGCCATTTCGCCTAATCTTGAAATGTGGTTCGGATTTGTAACTTAAAGGAGAATTCCGGACGAGTTTAAACAAAATACAGTATATTGGAAATAAATCTAGGGATGTGCTTGAATATTTTTAGGATTTGACTCTCTTTGGTTGATTTCTAAGAGATTTTTCTAATGTCATTAACTCTGAGGAAATAATTAAATTTACTGCACACAATCATGAGACCCTGAAGCCCTGGTCACAACCCACCTTGCGTGTTTTTAGTCCGTACTTTTTGGGGGGAGGCCCTGGCCGCCACGTTTTTCTGAAAACGTGGGGAGGGAGTGGCAAGAGCAGGGAGGGAGTACGTCAACGCACGGTGTAAGTACGTGGCCCGCACGCCACGCCTGGCCGTGAGCGGTTGCGTGCATCGTACGTTGCGCACGTGGTAAGTAAGTTGTACGTGCTTACAACGTGCTTACAACGTACGATCTCCGTGCGATTGCCACGTTAGCGTACGGAGGCCGTACTTACACGTGCTGCTCACGTACGTTGTAAGTGCGTGCAAGTGCGAACAATCTTTTCTGCTCATATTATACTGCAGAAATCAGTGCGCACAACGTGCGTTGTAAGTGCGGAGCACGTGCTTACTCGGTACGGTCAACGTGAGTTCTGCGTGCTCATTGGACAGTTGAACTGGGGAAGTACCGAGTAAGCACGGACCACGCACTTATCACGTGCGTAGCACGCACGTGCGCTCATTGGCTGTAGTGGGCACGCGCGTCACCCGTACTGGGGGTGAATCGGTAGCCCGACCGCAGCCCGAACGCAGCGAAAGTTCCTCGTGCACTAAAAGTGCTACGGAGTGTCTGCGTGCTCCCAAATCCGTACTGAGGCGGTACTCACCACGTACGGATACCCAAATTTTGCCCACGTTTTTGCAAGTATACAGCACGCACTTGCAAGTACGGCGGGTTGTGACCACGGCTTTACGTAGCACCCTCACTTTGCTCAATTTCTTGAGTAGGCTTGAATCCGGTGCCACTGCATTGTGATCACTGCATGTGTCATTCATAATAGCCGGTCATGCAGAGCCATAATCACGTCTACATGACTTTGTGTCTATTCAAGTTCCAATGAAAGCCAAACGTGTTACAATTTCGGGCAGGCAAGTATTTTCAAACGGTTCAACAATGCAGTAATGCTCAAAGGCACGGTTGAGTGGCGCATCGTGGACTAAACTATTCATGATCGAGCATTGTATTGGTCCGATCAAAAGAACACATTCGCTGCAGTGTAAAAACATAGATAGGCGCATAGTGCGGGTCGCACGTCACAAATTGGTGCATTGTGGGATAGAACAAGCTCGCTCGCGAATTTGTGTCATTAGAATTTCAAAGCCAATTATAAGAACCCACAATCATACTTTTTTCATACAAAATTGTGTTTATTGACCTAGAATATCTGTCTTTCAATCATTAGAAGCTTGAAATCGTGTGGAAGTCCACTTTAAAAGCCTGGTGCCACAAACTAGCCAAGGTACGTTGTTCGAACCGGCGCACAGTGGGCCAGAACCGCCTCAAAGTGTGCCAAAATTAATAACTTATTGAAGAAGGTTAATGAGGACCTAAGGGGTTTGCAGACCCATATAATTCGATGGGAATATTTTCAAATCCGTGTGACGTCATCAAAATACATTTTTCTGATTGGACAAGGCAAATATTCATTGTAACACATAGACAGATTCATATTACACTGATTAGTGGAACGTATAAGGGGTTTCTGGACCTAAGAAACACAAATGGAGCATTTTCAAATATCTCTGACGTCATCAAAATACTTTTTTTCTGATTGGACAAGGCAAATATTCATTGTAACACATAGACAGATTCATATTACACTGATTAGTGGAACGTATAAGGGGTTTGTGGACCTAACAAACACAATTGAAGCATTTTCAAATTTCTCTGACGTCATTAAAATACTGTTTTCTGATTGGACAAGGCCAAAATGCATTGTAACACATAGACGGATTCATATTACACTGAATATATAGGGGAACTTTTCAGGGGTTTCTGGACCTAAGAAACACAATTGGAGCATTTTCTAATTTCTCTCTATAACAGTGTCCGACATGAACTATTTTTAGTCATCCATTTTCGTATTTTCAAACAACTTGTTTTCTGTTTATTATGATATTCTATATCTATTTTCCCTATTCTAAAATATGTACATTTCATTATCAAACCTGTTTTACCTGTATTATACTGATTTAGTAAAATCAGATACCAACAATACACTATTATGAAATCATATTCTTATGTATTGTATTGTTTTTAATTTGTTATGTGTTTTATTGTTGTATTATTTTGCTCGTTTAATATCATTTTAAAAACTTTCAAAAATAACATTGAATGCCATTTGAAGAATTCCAAATACAAATTGTGTAACCTTTTAAATAGTCTAAACATTTCAATCCGTTTTTGTACATAAATGAACGTACAATTTCATGTTGTTTGTATGACACGTGACTTAAAATGAGACGTGACACATTAACCATAGATATTATGCCATCATCTTAGACAAAGTGTCAGAAGACTTCTGATAGATGCTACCGGAGATGCTACTTGTGTCAACAAGGAAAGCGGCTCTTCCATCGCATGAAAAGATTTAGGCAAAAAGGGCGATTTAGGCACACACAAAAAAGGCGAACATGTGGTTAGAAAATGGGTTCTTACTCAAAAAGTTGCAAAAAGTAGCAGACAAAATTGGTATCAAAGTAAAGCATAAATTATGAGGAAGGCAATCATGATATTTTTAGCGCAGCAATCGACAGCAATAAGGACCATTTTTGCGCATGAAAAATAAAATGCGATTTGCTCCCATTATTTGTTTGTTTCTGCTAAACATAAATTCCGACATGAGTAATAGTTTGGCTTTAAAATGTATGATTACTTAGAATAACTATTGTAAAACGGGCATTTCTAATTCTAAGTGGATTAATCAAGCCGTTTGGCAAAAATCATGAAAAAACGCAATATTGCATTTAACACAATGTGTTCCCTAAATCAACATTTCCGGACTTTGTGAAGAAAAATGACCCACTTAAAATAAATCTCGAGAAGAAATATTGCTCGGAGGTGTGCTACAGGTTGTAATCTTTGCTTAAAACATGAAAAAAAGCAATTTCATTTCCATAACCAGGTCGCTATTTTGGCGCACCTTTGCTCACACCTGTCCCACTATGCGGCGGCTCTACATCCCAACGCATAATAATCTTTAACACAGTTTGTTTAATCCCATATTTCCCTCCTTCTAAACACGGTTTTCTAAACGCAGTCGAAAAATAAACCCGTATAATAGTCAGCCATTTTACATTTCAGTCCGCCTAAACACCACATGGACTTTCACTGACTACAGCCTCCAATTAAATTCAAATGTGGTATTATGGGTCAAAAATGTTGGTACGCATTTTCATGTAGTATCATATTTTAGTTGATGTTTGTTGTAACGCTCTAATACCCTAACAATCCTCGCCTTCCCACAGATCGGTATAGCTTCGATTCCTCAAAATATGGTGTTTGGTCGTTACCCTCTGTGGCGTAGCTAGGGTGGCTCGATCCTGGGCTCAAGCCTCTCCCCAGGCCCTTTTTTGTGTTAGCCGGTTTGGGGGATTTGAATAGCTAAAATCCAAAAGCTTCCGGGGACTCCGCACCTTCGATCCCCACCAAAGCTCCTAAGGCAGGCCCATACCTCATCAAAAGCGGCTATTGTTGAAGCATTGGACAGTGTCCGTTTTTTCTACCTATGAAGGGTCAAAGGACCTATCAAAGGACAATAAAGAAGCCATAATAGAAACATAAAATTTAAAACACAATTCAAAGATTACCGACACTGTACCTCTGTGCATCTGTCTGATTCCGTGTGGTGCGACTTACACCATTGGTGTGCTTATATCCTTACTCACTACGTTATCCCCTATCCATGTTTTATCTTCAATTATTTATCATGTGAATCATCGACAGGGCCTTCAAATCCGCTGACCACTCGAACACCCCCTATCATCCGGTCCTTATGGCCGGTCCTGGTACACTGGACATTAATCCCACCACCTTAAAACCCTTGTTTATTCTGTAAAATAGTGATTTTCTAGCTCATTACTGCGCGGCGTGACGCATTAATTATATATCCAAGGAAATTAGACCGCAAGACAGCGTGAGTAATGACTAAAAGCAAGACTAGTTTACACAGAGGAATGCGAGTCTGATACGTTTCACAATCACCCTCGTTGTAACGTTTTCATGTTAACTATTTCATGTCAATGGTTTTATTGGTCTCAGGAGATTTAACCTATCTAATATGCATGTACTATAGTAATAACAATATTTCAGAGTGAGTGATTTTCTTTCATGTCAATCATGTAATCATGTAATGTAATGAACGTAACTGAGCTTCATACTGCAATTTATACTACTGCCACGTTTTCTGTTCATTTGATGTCTGTGTTGCCTCCTGTGAGGAAAATAGATTGTGTTTATTCTGAAAATAACATTTCTCCTATAAGCTCTCTTAATGTTGTCACTTGCTAAAACGGATGTATAGTAGGATGTGCAACATGCTTTAGTATAGTTTATTGTGACATGTTATGTTCACTGAGCGAGTTAATGTTACTATTATGTTGAAATGACCACTATCATTATAATTATTATGACCAAGAAAACAATGAGCAATATTATTCGAATTGCCACATGATTTGGCATTGCCATTCTACATGTAGGTGGTCCATAGGACAACGATTCTATGAAATCCCATAAGAAAAATGTACATTTCTCCTAAATTAACCCACCTCAAAAGAAAAAAGAAGAAGAAAAAAGCACGAACAACCCCGGCACTGAGAGATTTAAAAGAACCTACGTAAATGATGAAAACACTAGGAGTAAAAAATATTCCCCTTTCCCAAATATCAACAAATAATACGAATTATTACTGAATCAATCTCCTCCAGTCGTCTGTTCTAGCTCCGCCCCCGTTGCGCCTTTGAGGAATGATATTGGTTTCCTGATATAACATTCAATGTATTGGTAGGGTACATTCGGTATAATTAATTAATTCTGTTATGTATATCAATGGGTCACCTTATCCTTTTTTTAAACCGGAAATGAAAGACTGCTTCAAGGCATTGAAAACAAAAACGCCTTATTATTCATTCCCTAAATGTTCACTCTGTGTTTTGTAGGTCAGATATACCCCACTATGGACCATATTTACCCTTTAGCTATGTTCCAAGTTGTAAAGATACGTGTATAATCATTGGTACTGGGAGTAAATACCTTGATAATACGATCATGTATACCTGTAATTAAGAATTTGCCTCGAACCATCCAGTAATACAAACATTTAAAGACAATCTTTAGATGTGGGAGATCAGTTACAACTTTAAAACTTAAAATCCCATGAAATATGATTCAAAATATATTTAAATTGACAAATATAATGATATCTGCAAAATCAATTTGCACGAACAAAGTGCGTAAATTCTGAGTAATATATATTCCAACAAAAAGTGTTGTAAGCCGGCCAGAAACTACTGGTCACACATAGTCATGTTTGTATTTTTAGGAATTATATGTTTGTTCACATTTTTTGTTTGGTCAAGACAACAGCAAAATAAACTACCGAATACATATCTCAATGTATCTTTCTGGAAAATACTTTTACTGCAAGTACTCACATATTAAAGGGATAGTTCAGTTCTGATAAGGCTGAGCTTTAGTAACCATAACCTGCACAATAACATTACAAACTAATAGTTATAACTCCACCATGCTCGAAAGGTATCGAAAATTACAAAGTCTAAGTAAAAAGCCTGTTATCATTCAAAAAGAGCCATTAAAACACAAGAGGGCGCTCTCTAAAATGGCATTGGTTTCAACAATTTTTCATACAAAAGTATGCCTGTGATGTTTGGTTGAAATAATGATTTCAATTGAGAGATCATCAACAACTATTTAAAAACCTCTTTAAATTTGTAATTTGTTGAAAAAGTGTAAGCATTTTTTCCATAAAAAAAAAAATCATTGAATAAATATGGGGCCCAGATTTATTCCGATCGGATATTTTTATTGATATTTCAGCCATTTCTGAACCGATTTTGATCAAATAAAGTTTATTCTGCCATTAAAATTGTATGCTCTTTCAAATTTTACACTCTGTTTTTCATTATCTCACAAAAAAATTATTTTGTGCAGCGCCCTCTATACCAAAACTTAACTACCCCTTTAACTATGAATAAACATTCCGTTCCCACAAAAACATGTTTGTCAAAAAAGACCTGATCAATTGTATACACATTTAACCGAAACATAATAATTATTGTAATGTAGACACATTGCATATAAGACTTTAATATTTCTTGAAGCTTTACGCGAAATAAAAAATAGCTTGATATGACTGTTATAATAAGCTATTGATTATTATCAAAATATCTAACTACAACTTATTTTGGATACAACATGTGTTTTGAAATGTCCATTGTGTTGTATTGCGCCTCTGGTATGTCTCGGCTAAAATATAAATGATACAAAAAGTCATATATAAATCTCATTTATTGATACGCGACATCGTTACACAAACGCTTGCGATTACATAGAACACACATTATTTTGATAAATGAATCGCATTATTGAACGTAAAAAGTTTAGCACTCAAAGTGATCTCGAACATGATCCATGACATTAGTTCTAGAACTTAAAGAACACATTACTTTGAAATATTAATAGCTGTAGATTCCTTGATCACTACTCATTAACATCATCTTTCAAACAAAACGGTGTATGGTATCGACTGCTTTTCCATACAAATAGATGTATTAACCTTTTAGGAATATTATCTTAATCGTTCACAAATCCGTTAGGCCTACTAATGACTATTTAACGTTAATGATTAAACTTACTAGGCTATGTATCACCTCGTTTAGGCACACGTTCCTTAATTGGTACGATATGTATTTGGAAAGTAAATGGCTGTAATTATCTATTATACTTTTATAAAAACAAAATACTGTCTTTAGAAGCAACGTCAGTCCATTCTTTAACATATGTTCGCTTTGTTTTCATGGATTGGTCATGGCCTTTGAAAATTTGTTTGGTAATTATCGATTCCCAAGCAATGCCGGGTATAAACCCATACGCGGGAGCGAAATCATAGCTACATGGTGGTGGTGGTGGTGGTGGTGGTGGGGGGGGGGGGGGGGGGGAGGAGCAGTACTCCCACGAAGAGGGCAACTTGCGTTTGCTTCTGAATACACCGTAGATATTGGAGTTTTAACTGGCGGTGGGTCCGAGAGAGTAGTTATATTCTAAGGTGAATAAGGGACATGGTTCTTAGCAAGCACATTCTGAAACTACGTATAAAGTGACGGCTGGTTCTGTAATCGAAATAGTATATTCCATTCTGTTTTGATGCGAATGACAATTAATTTGCGAAAGCCTCATATGTTGTGGGTTGCTCTTGGAACTGCAATGAATGGCCCCTTGTGTTTCTGACTCCTTTTGGTTTTATGAAATCTTCATGATTGAAGTCCAGGTTTCCGATCAGCAAATTTGAAAAAAACACTTTTCTAGGTGATGACATTTTCTCCTGTCTTGAACATGTTAAAATTGAGCCCAGGAGTTACACCTATGTATTGAGTTATTCTCTTTTGGTTTTCCTGCATTGGATAGATAATGAGGGGAAAAGGGAGTTTCCTAAAATGCGAATATCACTTTCTCGCCCTCCGGCATTGTCCCATTTACATGATTTATCACTGGAATATGATGTATAACTATCCTCAACTAATCGAGCCATTTGTGTGAACAATATAGTGTCTTTAATCACGAACTTCATATCTACCTTAGAAAGCAAATGGCACTTCTAACCAACAATTGAAGTTTAAGTTTAAGGTAAAGTTTTACAGAATGACCACTGGAATGGTCCACCAATGGTTTGGTAAACGTTACTATATCAATATACTACTGGCCAAGAGCCACTCCGCGACGCCGTGCGTGCTGTATACAGTTTAGTACACATATTGTGTAACCCCCCCCCCCCCCTCCATCTCATTCATCAACGATAAATAGAGAGGCCGTTCCGCTTCGAATATGATTTCCTTCATTTTGTAAATTATTATTATCAATTTGTATATTTTGTTGGAATTGGAAACAATTCGAAATTTATTAAGACGAATGAGCGCCTTTATCTAGTGCCTGGAACAAATCAATATATCTGATTCTATGAGTATTGTGACCAGATTTGACCTTGGCATTCAGATGGTTTAGACCAGACCACCTGTCTGTAAAGAACATAATACCATGCATCAACCCCCGAAATTCACTTTGCGTGTAATAAGCAACTCTCTCGAAAATAACCAATATCACTTTTAATTAAAAGTATGGGCTCTTGTTTTAAAGGGGTAGTTCAGTTTTGGTATAGAGGGCTCTGCACGAAATAATTTCTGTGTGAGATAATTAAAAACTGAGTGTAAAATGTGAAAGAGCATACAATTTTAATTGCAGAATAAACTTTATTTGATCAAAATCGGTTCAGAAACGGCTGAAATATCAATAAATATATCCGATCGTAATAAATATGGGGCCCAGATATATTCGATGATTTAAAAAAAATAAAATAAAAATGCTTACACTTTTTCAAAAATGTTCAAAAGAGGTTTTAAAATAGTTGTTGATGATCTCTCTATTTAATTATTATTTCAACAAAACATCACATGCATAATTTTGTATGAAAAATAGTTGAAACCAATAAGTTTTTACAGAGCGCCCTCTTGTGTTTTAATGGCTCTTTTTGATTGATAATAGGCTTTTTACTTAGTCTTTTGTAATTTTTCATACCGTTCGAGCATGGTTGGGTTATAACTATATCTTGGTTTGTAGTGTTATTGTGCAGGTGTTGGTTACTTAAGCTCAGCCTTACCAAAACTGTACTACCCCTTTAAACCTTGCTTTTCACAATGCAGATTTTCAGTTGAAAAATTATATGTTTGCTTTTGAATACGTTTCATTTTAAGGTGAAAATGGGCGGCCATAATTTTAAGTCTAATTTTAGGTAGAATTAAAATTAAAATAATTGTGAAACACCCCATCAAGTTTGCTTGTTTTCGAATGTGTTGCTTTTCTACTGAGATATGTTTATGATTCAGGCCTTGTTCAGAGGCCTATCGAAAAACCTTCGTAGACTTTATTTGACAATGAAAGTAAGTTCAACTCGATTAATCACCATTATATTGAAGCAGTGGTTTTATTTGTTTAAAACGAATTACATTCATACAACTTCACATAAAAACCTTAGCAATAGCTAGATAGAAGAAAACCAAATCAGGGCAGAATTTGGTCCAACTTTTGTGGGTCGATGTATAGAATCAATAGAATCGCAACGATCTGTTTCGTTTACATTCTTTTGTTTTCTTTAATTAACTTTTTGGTGTCTGATTTCTCACGAAATTGCCCTTCCTCTGAGAGCGCTCCGATTACTCTGGTAATCTGCTGTGTAAACGTTGGCATATGCATCAATACAATTGAAGAGCTAAGTTCCAAAAGGCGCTAAATCCACTTTACATACAAAATTGGGTTAGTAATACATCAGTACATCAGTACATCAGAGTTTGATATCAGTACATTAATAAGCTACGTAACTATCTAGAATCCAAATTTTAGGACAAATTACACCATCAAATTTAAAATATTGGACGATCCACAATTGTATTCCCATAGGCATGTGTACAAAGTTTGACAAAGAAACCTGCTTTCCCCCAAAGTTGAAAAGGTGGATTTAGCGCCTTTTGGAATTAAAGGTGCACCTGTAAAGTGTCAGATATCGCCCAAAATGACATTTGAGACTTCAATCCTATACCAAAATCATTGTAAGATATGTCCGAAATTTTGCGTCAGCTTTTACAACGAATTACTGTATGACGTTTATGAGGTTTATGACCGTTCATTAACGCTCTTGAGCTGAAGGATATTCAATGATAAATATCTTCATACTAAAGGGACATTTGAAAAAAAATATAACCCTATATTTTATTCTTCTCTTACCATAAGCTAAACAACACGGTAGAAGAGAAACGAGGAAGCTCCAAGTAATTTTCGTGGAGTTAGACACTTTACAGGCATCCCTTTAAGCATTTTATGTATTTAAAAAAAAAGTCAAAATATCGCCTGGCCAGACGATAAATAAATTAAATAATTTGCAATCAAATTGAACTACATGTATGAGAGCATTCGAAAGGGAATGATTCTCATTTCACATGTTCTCTTCAATTCTGCTCTTTTCATTCATCTGTTGTCGAGTGAAAATGAAGCTCATCCTTTTCCAGTCAAATAATACATGCGTATGATGTCATAACTGTGTTGGAGCTAGGGGAGCAAGAAATGCAATCGCCCCCACCGCCTGCGTGTGGATGCCGCCCCCCCCCCCCCCCACCCCCTCTTACTGCCCCATTTGCCAAAATGAAGTAAAGACATAAATACACAATAAATATATATTATTTATACATTTGGCGCATGTTATATCTTCCATTATATGAGGTTTGTTTCCTTTTGGGTTGACCGCGGCATATATACAGGGAGCGTTGGTGACCCTTTTGATGTATGCATATTATTAAACCTATTTGGATTTTTACCCGATATTACACAATTTACGATGATTATGATGAATTGGTTGAAAATATATTATTGAAGCAAAGAATCCCACAACAAAATAAGGTCAGTATGTTAAATTATTTGAACAATTATGATGTTCATGAATCATGATCAATACTAACATGGGTCTGCAGCAAGTGGCTGATAATAGACGATATATCACACCCATTGAAAAGTTATCAGAAGAAATTTTGTTGAAATTAATTTAGAATTGTAGGTATAGTTTGCATGGAATATAATTTACTCAATACATGTCGACGAATTATATTGAGGCGTTCGCCCTGAATTCATGAGCAGCGCTTGATATTCATTGATTCTGTTTTCACCTAACGCCCTTTTCGCTAAATTACAATTCCATTACTAAGTCATAAATCAAGAAACTAACTTCTTACCAAACCTATTTTTATCTCTAAATACAAAAACTGCATATATTACACGCTTAGAACGACCCTTTTTGATACACCAGATTATGTGGATCGAGAAATCGTTTAGCGCTTTCCCATTTTTAGAGATAAACGCCCTTTTTGATTAATCACAACTTCAGTTACGAAATTGATTAGGAAATCGGCTTGTTATAACTTAGGGGAAAAAATAATGAAAAACAACATAAAAACATGAAGACATGCGTGCATTAACATGATTAAGAGAAATTTCAGTTGCATCACAGGATTATTTGGATTGGTAAATTGTTCAGAAACTTTACGCGCCCTTAAATGTTTCAACACATATGTTTGTTTATATTTAATAATAATCTAACGCCCTTTATGATAAGTCACTTTGCCAGACTAGGAAATAAATCAAGAAACTCACTTCTATACGACCACTTTATATCTATAAATGCAACGCTTCATAAATAATAAGCATTTAAAGCGATTCTTTTTTTGTAATATACCAGATTATTTGGATCGAAAAATTGTTTATAAACTTTCTGAGCGCTTACAAACGCTCTTTTTGATAAATCACTACTTAAGTTACGAAATCGATTATGAAACCGGTGCGTTAGACCTTTTAACTTATGAAAACAACACACAAACTGTAGACATGCGTACTTCAAGCGACCTTTCAGATTCATTACATGCTATTTGGATTGGTAAATCGTTTAGATACTTTACCATATGTACGGGCTCTTAGAATTGGACGCCCTTTCTGATTTATCACACCTTTAGTAAAGGATATCGATAGAAACCTGTTTGTTATACATGTCGACTTTTACTCTGGACATGAGTGCTTGGATCAACCTTTCGAATCCTTCACATAATGTTTTGATTAGAAAATCGTTTAAAACTTTGAAGTAAACGCCGTTTTTTAATCTACAAATAAAGGAGACAGGCTTCTCATTTCGTTTCATTTTCTACTTTTGGACTCAAACATTCTTCAGTAGAGAAGGCGAGGCTTTTGTAATCTTATTAGTACATCACGTCTCCGGATAAGACAATCTATTACGAAAACCTTACGTCTAGCGAGAAAAAAAGATGGCAATCACATGTTCAGATAAGAGAATCAATCAAGAAGAAACATTGTGTGATGAAAAGGTGAATGTTCTGACACACAGGCGTTTGGAGCATCCTTTTTGGCACACCTCGTCTTGAAATGATACAATCGATTATGAAACCATTTACGATGTGCGGCTGTAACCGCCACTTTCTTATAACTAACGCAACCCCATTCTTTGGAATCGATCCAACATTGCTATAATGTATTATGTTCTTAAACAAAATCAAGCGCGGGCGAAACAACAGTCTAATGAAATAGTTTAACTTTAAATCTCCATTTAATATATTGACTATAACTTTAGGATGGCAGATTTGTAAATTGATTTCATAGAAGCATCGTAGTACTCGTTAATCAGGTGCGCGGTGACATCTTGCGGACGCATAGCGCACTCTGCGAAATAATATATATTATATCCTACATGAATTAAATCCTGTTCAGTGTTTGGTCTACAGTGTTGGTCTACATAGCGTCATGTGACCAAACATAGTAATGGCCATGGAGAAAAATGTGCTATGCGTGACGTCATTCATGGAATAGTAAATGCTATTCCATGAATGACGTCATAGATGCCGGGTGATCATATTGAGCCCATAGAGATGCGTGTTATAGAACTTCCCTGCGAGCAGAGGTCTTGTTAGAGCTTGCGAAAGATGCTTGACGAGATTTCTCAAAGAGTTATTTAAAAAGAAATACAGCATATTTTCACCCGTGAATATCAATAAGTGCCAAAGAATATTCTAGAGATGCATTTCATGTATAACGTAGCGGTATTCGAATTAAAAAATTACGACAATGGTGCACATTGTACATCATTGTCCTTTTGGGTCGTGGCACTAATTCGTCATTTAACAATCGGCCGCGGTGTGCACTGCACTAGCTAGCTGTATGTGATGTGTAATGTACGAATAACAATTCTCCATACAATTACACGTGTGTAGTATGTAAAGCAGGTTAATTATTCACTTTGATGCGCGCGTTTTGCATTTGGGTGCGCATTAGTTGTTAAGGCGCGTAACCATGAATGGAAAGATAGCGCAATACGCGCTCTGCGCTAGGACTATTGCACAAAGGGGGGTCAGTGTCACAAACAGAACATAGTCAGTCCAGTGATGGTTCCATGATCAATGTTGTTTTTTTTCTTTATATTTTTCTTTAATTTAATTGAAATCATTTATTTTTGCGATGATTATGATTATGCGAAGGATATAAAACAAATATATCATGCACTATTTCGAGCCACTAGTGAAATTAGGGATTCCTCGGTGACAGGAAAAGCACTATGTTCTTCGTGTCTACGACCCTCAGAACATATAGTGCTTTTCCTGTCACCTCGGAATCCATAATTTCAACTAGATGCTCTCAGTGCATGGTATATTTGTTTACTATTCCGCACGGTAGTTACTTTTGAGCCAACAGTAGCGCGAGGGCCAGCCGTTCATGAATACACATAAGGTCATGACGTCACGGAACGTGATCTGCATCATGAATGTTCATAACTAGGATTAGGGTTCGGGTGAGTTTGAGGGCTTATACTTACAATGAAACCAACACCGATCATCAGCTGTTGACGTGGCCTAGGGGTCACGCTGCCTAGTGGTCACGCTGTGGACATCAACACTTGGGGTCATGGGTTCGAATCCTCTCTTGTGGCTCTGCTTTTCTTTTGCCATCAAAATGGTGAGTAGCGGTTTATTTAGTAAATGTATCATGGCAGAGTTTTCACTAAAGTCTGAAATGACGTATCGTGATGTCATTACCCTATGATTATTCATGAACACCCAGCCTAGCACTGGCCCTCACGCCACTGCTGGCTCAAAAGTGCCTACCATTTCGCACATGTTAGTCGAGTATAAAATTAAAGGCGAACCGCGGTAGTACATCCCCCACGCATGCACTTGAACATAGTATCCGCGTCACGTTGTTTCTCATGACGTGTGCAGCGATCTGGCGCCGGATACGGAAGCTTGCATCACTGCGTTCACACTTATCTCAAGACTCGAATAAACTAGTTCTCATTTGATATTAACTTTTTAACCCAGGATTAACTGCCCAACAGGGGCGATTTGCAGTATGTTGCTAGTTTGGTACAACATTTTTTTTCTTTTTCAATAATAGTCACACAAATAAATTCTTAGTGTTTCAGAGCAGGTGTAATAATCAAGAATGATTCGAATAATCAGTTAAAATTGTTGAATCATTGTTCGTCATTCAAATTGACAAATTCAGGACGAATTATTGCAAATTATATTTAAGAATGTTAAAAGTACACTAGACATAACAAGGGAATATATTGCCAAGATATAATGCCCGTCCCCAAAAAATCAAGAAACATAAGGGGAAAATCTAGAAATACATAAAGTGTTCACCCAATAATTTGCGTGCCCCCTAAAACAAATCAGTCCGACTGCTGTATGTAAGTCTGATATGTCTATAGCAGTGGCTATGTTATTAGCACAAGAGAACTTATGTTCATATTTCAGATAGAGAATCATTTTCATTCATGTGAGCAGATCCCCAAAGCAACAGGTGGGACCAAGCTAAACTATTTTTGGCACAATCACTTCCAACATTTACCTTCGAGCAAGCCAGTCACGATTTTCATATCAATTATTTATCGATTTGGGGAAGAATGATTTTGTAGAATACTAAATATCTTAGAAGCGGTTTAACATCGGACCAACCGATATCACCGGCACGTGATTCATAGCGACAACAAAGTAATTATAATATAATTACAAGTAAAACGCATTGCCAACGGGACTAGACAATATCTAAACATTAGTGTAAAACTCGAAATTTGATACTTAATGGATTATTGTTATCGTATGTTTAAACTAATCCGATAACCATGCTTAGTCAACAACATTAAGAATGATGATTAAATTCTAAACAAACAAACAAACTGTGTATCGTGCAGTTTTGAATAATGAATCACTAATTATTGTATGGTTTAGCCACTCAGCCGCTATGTCATGTAGGTAGAAAGGCATAAAGGTACGGTTCCCCCACTTTCTATTTAGTACTTCTGATTATGTTATCTACATTATTAAAACAGAATTTCATGCAAATACTTCCATAATTTGCCCTCTGAGCAAGGCATGAGCATCATTTAAAGTCACTCATTCATCGCGTACAGCATGGAGTCCGGCATTATATTTTGATACCCGGATTGTGTATTTTTCGCGCTAGAATGTAACGTCAATCCAAATAAATGAGTTCTGCCTCCTTTATTTTAGCTCTCGCAGCTTGCAGGGTTTGTGCATGAACAAATTGCGAAACGTGAACCAAAAAAACAAAAGCAGAACTTATCTGGTCGGAATTGATGCCACATCCAAGCGCGAACAATTCAAAATCCGGGTTTCAAAAACCTTAATGAAACCCTATTATGCTGTACGCGATGAATGGGATATTAAGCCTGTACTGCGAGTGACTTTGAATGATGCTCCTCCCTTGCTCAGAGGGCAAATGTTGGAAGTATTTGCAAGAATTGAGGTTTTAATGTGCATAGAACATAGTCAAACGTAAATAGAAGGTGGGAAACCTCTATTTCAACCGTTGTGTGGTTTCCCAACGGATTTGCTCTTAGGCAATGATAAACCCACATATCAACGACTTTAATGTTCATCAAGGCGCTTTTTCAGTTTACACTGAATATTGACATGTCGTGCAGGTGTAGATCGTAAATGCAAGATAACTATAAGCATGATAAATGTATTTTAGTATCAACTAGCAGGGATCAATCATTGGAAGGGCTCTCTACCAACTCTTGTCTTGTTAGAGTAATACCATTGAAGGGATAGTTGAGTTTTGGTATAGAGGGCGCTGCACAAAATAATTTTTTGTGAGATAATGAAAAGCTGAGTGTAAAATTCGAAAGAACATACAATTTTAATGGAGAATAAACTTTATTTTATCAAAATCGGTTCAGAAACGGCTGAAATATCAATAAATATATCCGAACGGAATAAATCCGGGCCCCAGGTGTACTATTCGATGATTGTTTAAAAAATATCAAAAATGCTTACACTTTTTACACAAATTTCAAAAGAGCTTTTTAAATAGTTGTTGATGATCTCTCTATTTAATCATTATTTCAACGAAACATCACATGCACAATTTTGTATGAAAAATGGTTGAAACTAATGCCTTTAGCCCTCTTGTGTTTTAATGTCTCTTATTTAATAACAGGCTTTTTACTTAGTCGTTTGAAATTTTCTGTACCTTTCGAGCATGGTGGAGTTATAACTATTATTTTGTACCGTAATAGTGCAGGTTTTGGTCACTAAAGTTAAGTTTGACCAATACTCAACTAGTCAGCTACCATGAGATTAACAAAAGATGAAAGTACAAAAAGAACATCCACACAAAAGCATGCCCTGCATACCTCCATGCAATAGCTTAGACAGTGCTTTTCTTCTGACATAGCAACAGCTATTGTAATTGAAGTTGTGTGAGTTGGTATTCTATTCAACCGTGTGATGCTATTGTGATTAGGCTAATCACAATAGCATGGTAGCTGACCAGTGATTGACAAAATATGTCACTGCAGGTCAACAATAGAATTTGCTCTGGAGGGTTTTTTAGGAGGTGGGGCTTAGCAACATGAAGACAAATAAATGATAAAATGTTTAAAAATATACAAACATATTTGGGACAAACCGTTTACAAATATTGAATGTGTACACTAATACAGATGAACAGAGGTCAACATGCATTTGGGTTGCAGGGCCCCTTTAATAAAGAAAATCCACTCGATCGCATTCGGGTCTACCTTCATGAAAGAGAGCAATCTGATCGTAAGTAGTTACTTGATATTGATTAAAGGGATCTAGTAACATGTTGACACGTGCATAAACTGAAAAGGAGGGTAGATAAAATTAGGGATGTGTGAAAATTGCATGGTAAATGAACTTTAAATGACTGAGTAATGAGCGAAAATGTAAAGTGATATTTGCTATTAAACTCATTGCACTTTCTTTGTACACGGTTGAAAAATCTCACGTAGATAATGTTAAAGGGGTAGTTCAGTTTTGGTAGAGAGGGCGCTGCACAACACATTTTTTTCGTGAGGTAATGAAAAAGTGAGTGTCGAATTTGAAAGAACATGCAATTTTGATGTCAGAATAAACTTTATTTGGTCAAAATCGGTTCAGAAATGGCTGAAATATCAATAAATATATCCGATCGTATTTATTTGGGCCCCAAATAAATACGATGATTTAAAAAAAAAAAAAAAAAAATGCTTACACTTTTTCAAAAATGTTCAATAGTGTTTTTTAAATAGTTGTTGATGATCTCTCTATTTAATCATTATTTCAACAAAACATCACATGCATAATTTTGTATGAAAAATGGTTGTAACCAATGCCTTATTAGAGAGCGCCCTCTTGTGTTTTAATGGCGCTTTTTGAATGATAACAGGCTTTTTGCTTATTCGTTTGTATTTTTGTATACCTTTCGAGCATGGTGGGGTTATAACTATTCGTTTGTAATGTTACTGTGCAGGTTTTGGTTACTAAAGTTCAGCCTTACCAAAACTGTACTACTCCTTTAAATCCAAACACTTCGATCATAAATATCTGTATAACGAAAGAGATATTCAAAAAATGATACCAGTTCCATGCTTATATAGGTAATACGAAAACTATGAGTTGGGGTTCTAAGTATTTTTTTTAATTTTGACGATCGACAAGATCGATTTAATGCAATTTTCTTAAGTTAATGAACCACTCACAATGCGCCGTGCTACTTACATTACACTTGACCGTATAGTAGATGAACAGTTTTGTATCTAAGGCCAGCTAATGGAATAATTTTATTAACAAAAACGTTCAATTTAAGTTAATTTTCAATTGTATATCCCTTTTTAATTGCATGCTTATTGATATTATACAAATCCGTGTAAAACTATCACTTTCCATTATAAAGAGCAAGGATTTTTTTTAATTTTTACATGGGCGGATTCAATGTAGAGGTTGTGGAGACTTGTTTCGTATATATAGGAATATTTTCTATTTGCGACCCCTTTAATCTCTAACGATTTCAGCTAATCAAAATGGCACTTTGATCTGTTTCAGCGCCGGTGGAAGATTCTAAAGGAATTTCAATTAAATATTTGGTTCAAGCAATTTGCTGAAAACAATATTGCAAATCGGTTTAAGCCTACGGATTTTGCCAGCGTGTTATTACGGAATTACTAAATATATCCCTTTCATTCCATTAGTGCAATAATGGGGCCATTTTCAATATACAATTTTGATTTCGTATCAACATAAGGCTTTGTGCAATTATTGGATGATACTACTTGACAAAGTAAAAATCATTATTTGTCTAAGGGCCGCAGCCCGGACCATCAAAATACAAATGACATAATCTAGTTTGTATTACATTTATCTCACCGAGGATGAGCAATCACTCCCACACGTTACGTAGGGCATTGGGCATGTTGGGGGCGGCCAATCTCTTCCTTTAACCGTTCCATATACTTGATATAGCTATAGTCAAACAGGTGTATAAATGGGGACCCGGAAGAACGAGGTTCCTTGGCGACTGATTGGAATTATCCCCAGGGAGTTGAAGATGTGCACCTTGTGTGCCGGGATGATTGCAGTATGTGTGTAACCGTTCACCGGGGTAATAATATCGCAAAGCGCTATGATACTCAGGTAAATTATGCTATATAATAATATTATCGTATTTGTATAGCGCCTAATGCAGAACAGCCTCTAAGCGCTTATTATCATCCCTGGTACAGTTCAGACCGGCACAATTATCTTGTACACATTCTCAACTCCCCGGGGAGCATACTAGCCGCGGGCAACCATATTGGTGCACCAAGCTAATTTTCACCAGACCATGTACCCATTTATACACCTGGGTAGAGAACAGCAATGTCGATTAAAGGGATAGTTGAGTATTGGTCAAACTTTACTTTAGTAACCAAAACCTGCACCATTACGGTACAAACTAATAGTTATAACTCCACCATGCTCGAAAAGTATACACAATTACAAACGACAAAGTAAAAACCCCTGTTATCATTCAAAAAGAGCCGTTACAACTCAAGAGTCAAATCAAAGACGCTTAATGGAAAGACCGACCACTGTGCAATTATGCTGTACAACGTGAATAGGCAGAGCGCGATGTACAAAATTAACACGCACTTTGATACGCAGGCTTTTCATTATGACGTCACAATAACAATGTTTACTTCGCCTGACTAAAAATAACTTCAAGATGACGTGATAAAGTTTGACGACCCTAAATTTGCATATCGCGCGTGAAATTTGCTTTGCGCACAATTTGCGCGTACAATTATAAAGAATTAAATAAAGACAGTGCGCGGACTGAGCGCACATTAACATTATAACACGCGAGTAGCCATTGCCATTTTTCTCTACACGGTAACAAATCTTTAAATTTAAAAAATATGTTTCTCACAGCTTTGATTTCAATTGTAAAATCGCTATCGACTATAATTTTTAAATATTTTTCTTATCATGAGGATAATATTAATTCTACATAAAAACATATTCCTATAGGTTACTAAGGTCGACACTTTAAGCTGTTGCTCAATCTTCATGCTAGCCTGATTTGCCGAGTATTTGTAAGTACAGTTTGATCCTTATTTTCTTTTAAATTCTTACTAAAGAATGGAACTGAATTTCCAAAAAAAGCAATCGTCTATAATTTTAAAATGTTTTTTTATTAATAAAAATGACACAAATACAGTGATATAATAAATTTCATATGGCTACTAAGCTCTAGGCTTAAGCTCGATTTGAATCTTCATTCTGTTTGAAGGGACATCGCTGCGCGACCGCCAGTGAGCTGTCTTGTAATTCTACAGTCTTTGGTCAAATTAACTCTAGCGTACGCTAGCGCGAAGCGCTAGCGTTCTAGGTCCTCCTAATACGGGACTGAAACTGAATATTGTTTTTGCACGCTAATTGTGCTTAATATACATATGATACGGTACTTACCACCGATTCATTCTCCAATATGTGATCCAACTATCGGTTGGATTAAAATTATGTTTTTTCCCTCCATTCCGCTAAAAATCAGTGATTTATGCGCCTCCTCGACTTCTCTCCGTGTGTTAGCGCGACTCCGAACAGATTTTGAACGAAAGATGATCGCGATGACCGCCGATGCGAACGGCGAACGGCGCTTACGATACACATTGTACATGCGCGGTAAGCATAGGAGGACCTAGAACGCTAGCGCTTCGCGCTAGCATTCTCTAAAAGTGATAGCCGGACGTCAATCACTTTTATATTATATTTTGAAAGCAAATTTCACAACAATGAGAGCATTTTAATAGGAATTATTATTATTTCCCATGTTTTTTTTTAATGATCTTTCACATGGAATTGAAATCAACCAAATCAGTTACAATTCATTTTGGGGGGGGGGGGGGGGGGGCACTTCGGAAAATACCAATACTCAACGCTCCCTTTAAATGCCTTGCTGAAGGACAAACGGAGTGGGCTGGGTTCGAACTCGGGATCTCACGATCAGAAAGCACGCGCTCTACCAATCTTGCCACACTACTTCCACTATAAATAAATATAAATAACCGTTCTTCTTCGTGTTATTAGCGTCTTTTCGCTCGGCGACGGGACTATGGCTACAACGCTAATCTTAGCGGGGGGTCGCACTCAGAGCGAAAATGTCCCCGTAGCGGCCAAACCTAGGACGGTAGTTCGCCGAATTAACGTCGGGCGAAGAGCCGCTACGCGGGTACGTGATCAGCCAATCAGAGCGCTTGGACGGCGAGGCTCGCTGCCTCACGTGTTTCATGCACTGATTCGTACACACGCGCTGTATGCACAGTATGTTGTGATTTGTACTGCCTATACCGTATGCTTATAGTACAACATGCATGATAAATGGAACGAGTGAAACTCCCGCGTATTCAGAATTGCGAAACTGCAAATAGATCGCGACGGTAGCCAGAGTACGGGGACGATCAAAGCTAATTTAAATCCCCCGTAGCCGCACTCCCGTCGCAGAGCGAAAAGACGCTATTATTAAGACCTCCAAAGCGAGACCGAAAGGGTGGTCTTTATCAGCAGATAGTATTAATAGACAGGTTCATGTACATGTGAATTGCGTCATTAGGGAGACAAGTACATTATATACAGTGGCGTAGCGTGGTCGGACTCAGGGGCGGGTATCAAATTATTGGGGGCACACTGTGTATTTCTTCACCTTTCATTGTGAAATTATTGGGGAAGGGGGCACGCCCACACAGGTAGCTAAGCCACTTTCAAGAAAATTGGTCTTTATAATTATAGTGAGGTGGTCGCTAGAGCAGGTTTGACTGTACACTGAAGCAAAGTCGAGATGTTTTGTTGATTGCCCACTGAATACGAATAGAGAAATCGATTTGCGTCTCCCCAGTCATAACAGAAGGGCGGAAGAGACACAGCATGTCTCAGTGCATAGGCAGGGAGCGGTTACATTCTCCCATTCTCATGTTCGCCGATCGATTCGATTGTTGCTGCATCTTTTGAAGCAATTGACCTGAATCGTATTATTTCAGTCGAAAAATGAGGTTAGCGAAAGAAAATCATTTCTCTTTCCTGTTTGCCTTAAAGGGACTGTTAGTCGTTGGCAGGCACTCTTAGTGGAATCGTCTCAAATTATCAATGTATCTTGATTTAACGTGCAATATTACCATTTATGAAAGTTCAGATACAATGATGGCAAACTGTGGCCTTTTCAAGAAATCCCCCTTTTTACGAAAATTGCAACAGAGCCCACTGTTGAATAACGTGTTAGTATACTGGACATGTCCAACAACATGCGCAAATAATACTGTCATATCACAAGAAATGTTTTTTATTACGCTAAGAGATGATCCTGCAATCAATGATGGATCTACGGGGGCATGGGGGAAGGGGGGAGGCTGTGCCCCCAATAATGTTATAAAACAAATACAAAACATATGGGCGGGGACGTGCCAAAACAGAAATAATAAACACAATTAGGAAATACGCAAAGAATGGCCTCAATAATTTGAGCAAATCCGACCACGCCACGCCACTGCATGTCTTGCACATGTTCGCGTATACAAATCGAATACTTAGTATAATAATGTAGGACTGTTTTTATTTGCGAGGTAAAGATGATGTTTTGTATTCACCATAATCGTATACAACTTTTTTAGCGTTCGAATCCTACGACGGCACCTTTAAAGGTCGTGTGGAGTACGAGCATGTAAAATCCCGTTTACAGGGAACACGCCTCAAAACCATTGTTGACCGTTAATCATTTGGAAAATGAAAAACAAATACAGGACGATGTTATTGGAGGCAAATAGGGGAACATTCTTGATCACCAATCTCATAATCAAACCACAAGACACATACATCAAACACATACGCATATAAGTATGGCGTCATGTTAAAATTAAAATGTTGATGGTGGCAGACGGACAATTACATTTTGATCGGGAAACAGTTATACATTTCACAATAACCCCGCCAATATTCATCGCGGGGTAAAAGGGGAAGTGGTCGTTTAAATAGATGAATAGTAATTGGTAAATTCAATCCCAAAAACGTCTGTTCAACAAAGCTGAAAGTTCCTAAGCAATATATTCGAAATGGAATGCCCGTCGAATTAAAGAATTGATATGTAGCTGCCCGACGGGTGCATTATAATGTATGCGCTTTCATTAACATTTTTGTTAAAACTTTTATCGGGAATATTATTAAAGGGAAAAAAGCAACTGGCAATTTTGTTTAATGTTACTGATAATTACATGATTCATGTCACTTCTAATCGTATATCATTTCCTCTTGGATATCACTAATAATGGAAATAATCAATGTTTTTAGACCACTTTCATCTGTTAGACTAATACTTGGAGGCTGCCATGTTTTAAAACTGCACCGCATGGAACGTCATCTGAGCGTGTGCTAAAAAAAAGCTATTTGACATAGCATCAGACTCATCAACAGTGATAATAGTTCACGAGCATGCGATACCTTTACAAACATGGCATCCTTCAGTGGTCAGTCGAAACAAATAATTGTGGTCTCGAAAACGTGGTTTATTTCAATTATTAATTATATCAAAGAGGAAATAAATGACTATAAATGACAGAAACTATCAGCAACAGTAAGCAATAAAGCCCGTATTTGGTTTCCCTTTATAATAAGGTCGGAAATCATAAATTCGTTTTTTCCTCTCATTAGGAATTCCAGCCAGCATTCGTGATAATGGATTTTGTAATAGATGAGTCTAAAATACAAACTAATCCAACCATTCAAGTCTTCACTTGTTAAAATTAAAGACAATCGTTTGTTTATGATCATCTCATAAATATTTTACGATCAGTGATTTGTCTCTTTGCAATACATTACTTATGCTATGCATTCATATCACATGACTAAGTTTTCGGACTGAGTGGTGTTAACTATTTGTGGGGCTCATATCATTTCACTTTCGAATTCTACATATATAGTATGTGTTATCATTGTAACTATGTTTCTAACAAATTTGTTTATTTGTTGCATATTTACAATAAGATTTCCTTTATATATGATCCACAGTATAGCGATGCTTTCAAGGCCATAATTCTGTCTAAGTGATATTTTTACGACAAGTGCTCATTTTACTGCAAGTACTCCACAGGAGACTTAACTCTTAATGCCGAAAATCATGAGAGAATGGCGGGAAAATCATCGCCTAGCTGCCGCGTAAATTATTCATCGGGTATCTAGAGACGAGAGGGAAGAGCGCCATGAATCATTAACGTTTATATCTTAATCGGTGCGCGTAAATATTCTGCTGGGGTAGGGCTTGTGACGGATTGTGATTGATTGGGAAGGGTGTAACAAACTTCCCCCCTCGAGCTCACGTAGGGAAAGAGTAATTGATTCGAGAGCGTTGCTCTAGCTATCGTTGTTTTCTATTTATGTTTCTGATTTCAATTAACTATTAAAAACCCCATGACAGTTACGCGAGAAAAAGAAAACCGAAATAAATGTCCAATTGTTGCTGTTCTGGCACAGCAGCGTATCCACGTAAGCAAACTAAAGGATATACGTTTACTAAACGATTACAGAATATACCTAACGTTTAAGCTATATAATTACTGGAAATGATGTTGTGAAGTAGAACCAATGCATAGTGATGTGTGTTGCAAAAAATATATACACATTTTACAGCATCAACGTGGGAATTACTTTGTGCCATTCGTATTCTTATATAGTCATTTGGAAAGTTGTCTATGGCAATTTTAGAGGTTTCGCATAGCTGCAACGTTACTTTAAAATATACGACTTCTTCTTCTTCGGGGTAATCTGCCTCCTTCAATCCTGAAGATTCTTGCATATACCATACTGATGTGTGTGTGTGTGTGTGTGTGCGCGTGTGTGTGTGTGTGTGTGTGTGTGTGTGTGTGTGTGTGTGCAGACACAGTCCAGAGTGTCAGGTGCGCATGTGCTAATTTACAAAGAGCAAGTAACAGTCCGGTAGTTACTTGATTCCTTCCGTCAGGTGGCGACGGAAGGCCTCTACAGATGGCGCCAGGACAACCTCTAAGGGAAGGGCATTCCACTGACGAACTATTCGAGGAGAGTGCGACCGCTGATGTTGATCAGTTCTGGAATATGGGATCATGACGTTGAATTTAATATTAAAGATAAAATGTTAACTGCATATTATATTAGGCAAATCTGCATCATTGACATATTGTAATACAGTAGGGTTTATAGTTAAGGTTTATCTGTTTCATCTCATCAGAGACGTGTACCATGAAGAAAACCATTTAGGACCAGCTTGATATATGGGATAAACTCATACTTGGCTACTCATGAGATTACAAAATATTAATACGATTAGCTGCCAGGATCCCACAGCAATACCAGAGATGTGGACACAGTTGTATCCATATCACTGTTCCTCGTCGAAGAAGGAAATACATGTAATAATAATAATAATATTTTCGATTTATAGAGCGCCTAATATGATTGATAATCATCTCTAATTCGCTGCATGGTAAGCAGGTAAGTGTTTCAGGGCCAAATACTAAATCATCTCGGATGTGATCTGTTGTAATATAGTTTACAAGAATCTTCAAAAATTGAAGGAGGCAGACTTTACCCGAAGTAGAAGAAGAAGAAAACGGAATGAGATTCTCGTGCCCAAGCCAGTCCTCTGACATAAACGAGCTACATGGACTGCATGATCGCAAGTGTGACGGTGCTTACTTGCAGACATTGATGATAGATAAAGACCGATGGTGTTGCATCGTGAAAGCAATCAATTATTATGCTGAATTAAGATGAGACCCGCAAGATTAAAACCACAGGTTGGATTAGAACCACAAACCTTCGCATTCAAGTTCAAGGGGGTGTTTCACAAAGATCCTAAGTTGAACTTAACTCTAAGTTGAACTTAGAAACTATGGAAAGCCATTAGTTTCTTTGAAACAATGTTGTCAAATTGATTTTAAAAGGCATAAAATGTTGATTCAAATCATTGATCTTTTTCTATTATCAAGGGGATTTTATGTTCTTGATGTAAAATCTATGAAAATTCTAAAATACTTGCATTTTTGCTTTTTAATATAATTTATTCCAAGGATACAAATGGCTTTCCTTAAAGTGTAAGTCCAACTTAGAGATAAGTTCAACTTATGATCTTTGTGAAACAACCCCCCCCCCCCCCCCCCCCCCCCCCCCAGGTGCTTGATCAACTGAGTTACCATTTGATTGACCTTCTCTCTCATAGTACATGTAGTATTAGCACTATCCTTGTTCCGGTATTAGTGGGCTGATCATAGTATGATGATAACATGTCATAACTTCCGCATGCATTATATGCATATGATAAGAAGGAATAATGGTAATGCAATTGAAAAATAAATATAGAACAAATACAACATAAAAGTACGAATAGCTGTATATAGTATTAATGACAGGAAGTTGGTTTAAATTGTAAGAAGCGGATATTACGCGGAAACAAATCAGCGGGGGACGAAGTGAAGTAAAGAAATAACAACTGTTTCGCAATCTGCATCACACTGTGTGGATCATGTTAAACTGTCTTATTATGTTAGTGTCAATAACAACTCATCATACCGTGAGCGCACTGTGCTGCACCCTGTGTTCACAGTGTGATCACAGTGTGATACATAGTCTGGTTATAATGTGCGTAATTGTTTGCTCAGTAACGCATTACCAAAATATTTGAAGGTATATATAATTAGGCATATTTCTGCAATAAAAATAAATGTAGGTGAATTTTTCTTGAATTCATCATTTTGACATTTAATAAAAGAATTTTGTTTCGGTGTTCGTTTCTTACAATGTTCTGATTTAGCTTTAATTTGCGTATGACGTGTTCATTATTGTTGTAGGGGATGTTTTTTCTTGAATTAATCCTTTTCACATACGGTAAAACATGTATATATAATCTTGTTTTGGAGGTCGTTTCTTAGAACGCTTTAATTTGCGAATGACGTGTTGGAGACAACAACAATTGTAGCAATGTTACTGCGAATTATGGTCATATTCGATTGAACTTCCCACGTCACTTTGTTATTCTCTCTATTTGTTTTAAAGGGGTTGTACAGTTTTGATTTAGAGGGTGCTTCAATACATATTTTGGTGAGGTATAACAATTGAAATAGCACACAACTTTTAAGTCAAAATAAACGTTATCCGTAAATTTATCTGACTAGAATAAATGTTGGGCCCCCACATTTATTTATGTTGTAAATTTACCAAAGTGGCTTATAACTTGTTTTTGTTAATCTCTCTATATTGAATCAATATTTTTACCAAACATCACACTGACAACTTTGGATAAGAAATGTTTGAAACTTTCATGCCGGTGTCTAAATGGCGCACTCTTGTTTTAACCGCTGTTTTTTTTTATATAAATGAAAACAACCTTCTAGCTTATAAGCTATTCATGAAGTTTGTAATGATTATAGCATACAAGTTGAAGTTAGGTGCAGTTTGACCAGAACTGTACTATCCCTTTAAATCATTAAATCATCGTTTGTAACTCGTCTGTATACGCCGTTATATACATATATGGCTCGTCCTGTCAACATATATTTATTTTATTACAAACACCCATGTTACGTTAATTTGTAAGTAAACTCATAATTAGGCATTGTTACGTGTCCTTGACAACCCCAATCACAGCGTCATTGTTTACAAGCCGATGTTCCGTTGCATCACCAGAAAGAAAGTGTCAGTCAGCATCCGTTACGTGTAAATAGGTATATTTTGATCAACTAATAGGCCTACTCATCAGAGATAGTTTATCCGGTTTGAAATCAGAGATACATCCCTCACAAAAATCAGAGCGCATTTCCTCCCTGTTCTGTCTTCTCCCAACACCGTTCACATTTCGTATGATATGATACCATGCAGTCTTAGTTTGCCACCGATAGGGGTCATATGCCCTGAAACTTCCGTATGATTAGAAATAAATATCGATTGAACTTGGTATGTGGCTCTAGTTTTGTTTTCCTACTCACACGCGGGAGGTGAAACTTATTACAAATAGCCAACGCTGATGCTCCTCCCCTTCTGGAATCACCATAGCAACGTCCATGTGCGACCCCCTACTACCACTATTCATCACACCCACTTACTCACACGCACGCACACAGCGGAGGTTGTAGCATCTCATCTCAACAGATATAAAGATGAAAGTGTGCATCCATCGGCGGTATATTTACGTGAGTAGGTGGCACGCGCTGCTGATTTGAATAGATGCGACTCTCGCGGCACCATCAAGGCATCCGCTGAAGACTGAAACTGCTGATAGGAAGCGAAGGCATTTGCATGATTACTCCTCGACACTTTACCAGACAACTCCAACTGACTGCAGCAGCTCGCATCGCTTGTGTGTTCATTCATTTTCGTCTCCAACTGAAAGACTAGTTCAGGGGTGTGGGTACCAACGATCACCAACCTTACAGCCATCGAAGACGCCGGGTTTGAGGGACACTCATTCCGTGGGGTGATTTCCAACGACTGAGTGAGGGGGAAAAGCTGGAAAAGCGGAACGAACAGCACATCATACATACTTTGAATTGACAAACAAAGATACCAACAAACGTCGACGATAAGAGATCAGAGTACGACTACGACAACCTCTTGACTCAAGGGGAGTGGGCAATTTAGTCTAAAGCTAAAAAATCAGTGACAGAACACAAACTTTATTTCAAGATGAAGAGTTTAATCGCTGGAGTGTTGCTCGTCATAGTTGTCCTGGCGTCGATCCTGTCGAGTTGCCAGGCCGAGGGACAACGGGACAGTAAAGACGAATATTACGAGCTCATCGACTTGTTAAATTCTGCAGTCAAAAGGGGTTCAAAAGTGAGTAACCACTGATTAATTTTTTCTTCAAAAATATATTTTCCAAAAGTAAAGTATTATACACGTAAATGAACGTGAGCAAAGAACCCGAGACCTCTGGATCGCTACCAACTGAGCTAGAAAGCTATTGTGATGGTTGCCCGTCCCAGTAACCATTTTCAATGCTCGAGCTAATTAAAAGGTATATAAAACTGAACCAGAACTCGAACGATAATTAAAATTAACTTAGAGATATGTGCAAGGGATCACCGTAGTGATGCAGCTTTTTCCTTTTTTATAGAAAATTATTTAAACATGAAAAAACGACCATAAAATAAAATAAAAATGATCAAAGAAAATGTCGAGCTCATCGACTTGTTAAATATACGGCAGTGACAAGGGGGCCAACAGTGATTATCCATGCACTTTAATACTTTGTGTTCTTCAACATTTGTTTGCCTGTATTATACACTTCATAAATTACATGTGATTTATGTAGAAAATCTACATTTTGGTATAAGAAGATTGCAAAATAAAGTGTTGATGATTTACCTACATGTATAACAATCTCATTAAACTTAAATAAAGATGCAAACGGTGTCACACGTATTCATCCACCTTTTCGTAACAAATTACGTGTGTTAATATACATTCATTCATATGCATTATGAAAATGCTACAACAAATTCGTTTAGATGACTAGTATGAGCTTATCAAATTGAAAACACGCCAGTCAGAACTCAAAAGTGTTCAAAAGTGAATTTCGAATTTTTAAACAAAATATTCTGTTCGATGTCAAATCATTTTTACCAACATGTGAATCGTTACAAATTATTCGTTGAAGTAATGGTTTAAAGTGTTGCGACATATCTCTTCGTTGCGAATATTTCGAGTATATTGACTTGTAAATTGTGATGATCAAAGTTTAAGAAAGTAAACTTAACATCCAACTTGTTGGTTTAAAAGGATCTAGTAACATTGTCATAATCCGGAAAATTTAATTAGAACTCTGGCGGTTGTATCCGTATTACCAATAGAAGAGTGGAACAGGTGTCTGTTCTCCGAATTTCTCTTTCGTTATAAAGATATTTTTATGATTGGAGTGTTCGGATTTTAAAGTATCCATGGGAGACGTTCACCTGTGTACAAAGCTAATGCAATGAGATAGCAAATATCTCGTTGCATTTTTGCTCATGACACTCGGTCATTTACCATGGAATTTTCACACATCACCCAATAGACATGTCAGAATATAAAAGAAATACGCAATTTAGCTACCCTTTGTCAGTTTTTTTCACATGTAGTTGCACATGTAGTAGCACACGTAGTTATTAGATCCCTTTAAAAAGGTCGTTCCAAAATGAAAAGAACATTCATTTCATATACCAGTATACGTAAGTTTAGCTTTAAAAAAAGATATTATAAAATGTAAAAATTATATACGTTTTGTAGATGTTTTTACTCGTTATAAAAAGATGACGACCTTATTGAGTTATACATTACAGCTATCAAAAGAAGTTCGAGCGTGAACATCTCTTCATCATACAAAAAAGTCTAAATCAATAATTTAATTTATCAAATCAAAACATGCAGAAGGTATCACAGCTATATGGCCTTTATATACATGATATAGCACAAACCGAGGTTCGAACCCACAACCTCCTGGTCATTGGTAGGACGCTCTTTCTCTGATTTTTTTAATATGATATTCAGCTGTTTCGAATTTGTGAGAAGCCGACATCTTTCAAAATGACATAACTATAGTAGGAAGGCAGACGGATTGATGTGTGCACTTCTTATGGTTGACTCACCCCGTGTTCACACACAAAAATGTCATCGTATAGCTAATCAGGAGCTGATTCTTTAGTCAGCTTGTGATTAGCTATACGACGGAAATTGTCGGAAATTGTGTGTCTGAAAGCTCATTTAACGAAACGTCGTATAAAGAATCATGATTAACGAAACGGTGGTTTGAGCATCGTTTCGTACGGGAGCTGACTAAAGAATCACGCTCGTTTTGTGTGTGAACGCCCGGTCGATTCGCTAATCATGATTCGCTATACGACACTCGTATAACGGGGCGTGGCTTAACGTGACAGCAGACAGAAAAAAGACAGCACACTGCGCAGTAGCAAACTGCGCACTTATACGATGTTTCATGCAGCTGAATGCCAGCTGTTGTGGGATCTTGTTTTTGTGTGTGTGAACGTTCGTTAATTTCGTTAATCATGATTCTTTATACGACGTTTCGTTAGTCATGATTCTTTAGTCATGATTTCGGGATGAAAATTTTGTGATAACACTGTTGTATGGTTCAATCTATCATATCTTGACCTTCCCAGGCCCAAGGGGTGGGGGTACAAACTGCCCCTAACAAAAATCAATTTCAATCATAATGGGAGCGCTTTTAACGATAATATGCTACAACAAAATATTGAAAACATGATTCGGAATCTGACAAAAAAATAGCTGTTTTGGAAAGGTGGATATTTTTGTGTCAGACGATTTGATTTTACATGTAGCATAACATCTTGTATAATATAAAGCAAACAATTGTGTTTTACGTGACATTTCTTATAGTCACATGTTGTCCATTAAGTCATTTTGAAGTTGACCTTCATGTGAGCAGAGCGCTCTATTGTAAGTTATCAAACACAGTTTCCATGATAATATGTGTATACAGTATATCTGTTCTGATTGTTAAGCATGATGAACTGGACCTAAGGGATATTTCTGTCATTTCAAGATGTTCGTAAACACCATGTTAATACAGCTGGTCATATTGTATCCACACAAATAATGTAATGTATAATTAACCGTGATCTATATTATATAACCATTGTTTTATAGAGTTCGTATTTTTCCATCGTTTTGGCGCCATTTTTATTTGAAACATAAACAAAATAAGTGGAAGGTGATTTCAATAATTGGCAAACATGGTATTAATGATTTTCATTTGATTTTCATTTAATGAATTTGACAGGAAAAGAAAATTAATTTCCTATTATACTTACAGAAAAAAAATACATGAAAATGTGCTTCGTATTTCATGGTTATCATAGCAACGGGAAGTAGCCAATGGGGTCAACTGTTACACTAAAATGTCCGCTACATGATTAAAGGTGAAGGACATTGTTGACATGATTTATACGGTCAGAATTCGATTGTTTAGTCCACATTTTCAGGAATAATGTATCAATAATTGAAGAATCAAAATACGGTGTTAGGTGTTTTGACATAGAAAATTAATTAGCCTAACTTTTCATTCGATTTTAGAAGAACTGACATGTCCAACTTCCGCATGGTTTCCAGCGAGCTGGTCACATTTTGTGAACCATAATGGACCAAAATCATCATGATATTATTACACTTTCCAATCAATTTAATTAAATATATTTATCTAATATTAAACAAACTTCAATCATTACTCAAATTGCTTCTTCAAATCGGCTAGATTCCCAAGAGCATACGTGATATTTGTTACAAAGTTGACGCCCACTAGTTTGTGACACGTGGTGAAATCCATACATTAAAATCACCATTCCAAAAGCCAAGAAAATAAAATGCAGGCACATATCCAACCGTGTAATGATATATAATCAACAGTGGGCCATTAAACGTCAATCTCTTGAAACCACACTCCAATTGCTCCAAAACGAAGGCATCTTAGATTTTAGCAAACCAATTATCATGATTATTCGCCCACGCTGTAAAATGTAGTTATTTATAGTTAAAGGTAGTTCGGATTCTTAATTACGCGCTCGGTGCCATATTGCAGACGCCTTGCGTACGCTACGAAATACACACTGGATCAGTGTTATTTTGTCTGGTACAATGTGCACATACTAACCTACTAATAGCCCGGTCACATATCACCGGATTGCGTAAACGGATGTCAAACGGAGAGCTCAATTTTCCATCCGTTCGTCTCCGTTCGTATGCGTTTCTTGTTCGTTCCTTGTCGGGTGATGTACGTTGGTCTATGTTTTGAACATGAAGCAATGGAGACGACTTTCATCACCGGATACTTTCATTTCGCAAATTTTCTATTCGTTGGGCATTCGTTCCCGCTATCCATTGATATGTGACCGGGCCATTAGAAATACGTTTTCAGTCCATACGTTTTTGTCGACATTTTCAACACGAACGTTTTAGCCACTGTGTGGAATTTTGTTATCGACAAGTACCAACACAATTAACGTATACACGTATTTTGTAAGTATCATTCTGGGTGACTATTGGAATTCATCTTGTATCATGTTTAAAGTGACCTTGTTCACAGGGCAAACTCAATCGTATATCGTGCCGTTACTAATTACACTAACATTTTAAAGGCAAAATAGTTTAGATGCACATTGACAAAAGTGGATAAACAAAGAAAAGATCAAATAAGGAAGGGGATGAACATAAAACTTGAACGACGTCAAGATATACGCTGCGAAGATAGCTTAGTTTATAATGTTATCTGACTTGGTCAAATACGAGTCATTGATTGGCTAACCTCAGTCATGTAACGCGGAAGAGCCACGATATATCGATAACTTTCGCTTAAAACCCATGGCAATTGACAGAGTTATATTCCATGCTGGACATCTGGAAGTATTTTTTTTGTTGCAAAGTTTTGTGGATACGCGCGCGATATCAACAATTAAGACGTGCAATCAAAAAAGGATTATAATTATTATGACGTCACAATGACTTTTTAATATATCACTTCGAAAAGTCACATTTTTAATCGAGCTCAAAGGAGAAAAAAGATGTAAAGGTGTAAAGATATGTTTACTTTTGTGCTAGGTCATATAACATAACAGATGTTAACTTTGTTGTCGGGAACATCATGACTTTGTAATGATCCCTCGGGATTTAAAATGTTATTTCGTGAAGACAATAAATCCCTCGACTACCGCGTCTCGGAACTTATATATGCCCTCAATAACATTTCAAATCCCTCGGGGAGAAACATTCCATGATGTTCCCTCCACCACCAGTTAACATCATTCTGTATAATATTGCATAAAGCGTTTCGATCTCAAACAAAATCACGCACAGTGTTGCATTTAAGGACAAAATAATGAATTAATTGCGGCTTGTATTATGCCATTTTAAAACCCCCGAAAGGGGAGGATGGTGTAGCCCTTCCTCCCCCACCTCCGATTCACCATACGCCTACGAATACCTCGTGATTTATGCTTGGTATGCTTTTGACCCGATACATTCAACTCTTTTCCGTTTGTAACCAGCTGTTAAAATACTATATCAATGCATTAACGTGCGATGGCGTTATTCCTGCATGTTATTTTCATCTCTTCTGTGTTGTGAATGAATAAATAAAATAAATAAAACACATTATGAAGGCAATAAACTGCAGTGCATGCCCTGGACAAATTTTGCCAGGGCTCTCTCGTTGACTTGAATAGACATGTACGTATAGAAAGAGAGGATTCCGTTTTACATGTTTGAAGAATTAGAAGAGAGTAGTGTAATCATCTGCCCGCGGTGAATACATAATAGCAACGGAACATTCTGTAACTTTTCTAAATGTAATTTGCGCAGATTCATATCCTTGCTGTTGCGTCAATTATCGTCTGGACGTCCCCTTTGGCAGTGATTTGCCGAATTATATCGCTCACTTGTCGACTGATGACTGAATTCACACCCAATGTATACGATAATTGCACTAATTGTGGGTAAGCAGACACCGGAAGACTAGCGCATCTTATAGTAGGCCCTGTACACGTATTACATGTGAGTCTATATACATTAGTATAAATCGGAGAGAATCAGTAAGAAATAAGAATGATAATAATAAAAACAATTCCGAAACGTTTTCCTCTTTACATTTCCATCGTTGTTACGAGAGAAAAATATATAAGTATGATATTGCAAACCGCATTATATAATCAGACAAATTCAGACGATTTTATTTTTCGCTTCGTATTTGAATAAGAATACAATTAGAAGTATTGCATTTACCGTACTGACCGGCGTAATCGCCGCATATTTTTTCCTTGAAAAAAACCCGCAAAGTTGGGGTGCGGCGCGTACGTGGCGATAGTCAACTTTTCACTTTTCACCGGCCTCAAAACAACACATTTCAGCAGGTGTGGGACTATTTGTTGTATTGCACTGTATTGTTTAGCGTAATAAAACATTATAAAGCCAAATTGTCTACGTTTACCCTGGCCTAGAATAGTATTTCACCTTTTTTGCTGATATTTGCTAAATCCGATTTTTAACTTCGAAGTTACGAAACAAACTACCACTGCCAGCGCCGTGCTTGCCTGCCATCGATCTACGTGCGTTATGGATGCGTTGCATTGCACAGTAGTACAGGGTTCGCTGTAGTACCGTGCAGTAGGTACGTTAGAGTACGGTTCAGACATTTTGTACCATGATCGACAATTTTCCCCGCCGATTTTCTGGTTTTCGGCCGTTATTCCCGCTTTTTTTGTCGCCAGTTTCCCTAGCGCACTTTTCTCCCACTTTTTTTTTCTTCAATCTCAATGCTCAAAGTCGGCATGCGGCGTTTACGCGGCTGCGGCGATTCCGCCGGTCAGTACGGTATATAGTTTGACCATGTGACGTCATTAATATAAATTATACGTACAAGACTGATATAATTGAATTGGAAATATGTAATTGTATGAGTAGCTTACTATACAATGCTATAGGATCGACTATATCCGCTATACCTGTATAAGTGTGTCCTTCCTGTTGTTAGTTAATCAATTTTAATTGTATCATTTTTATTTCACTATCTTTGCATTTTTTGTATTGTTTAACTATATTAATAATGCAACCACACAATTGTGATTAATATATTTAATCGAGAAATATTGTTTCTGTATCATTGTCCGTCGCTATTTATAATGATCAAATAATGGTGTTATATAGATAACTCCGCATACAGGAGTAATAGGGACCTGGTTAACCGTGAGGCAACTATACCGATGCGCCTTCGTGGCTTCTCGTTGGCGCATTGTTCCCCGGGGAGTTCAAATTGCACACTATAATGTATTGGATTTATCGAACCTACAGCGCTTTTAGAAAAAGCGCTTAGAAAATGTACACATGTAAAAGCAATCTAGCAACTTTGTCTGGATTCACTTGCAATTATATTGTTGATTTCATAATTGGTAGTTTTCCTCTTTTATACGAATGAAACCAGTTTTTTTTTCTCAAAATAATACAAAAACAAAAATCATGTTTTAATTTAAAAACATATCGCGGATCATTTTCACTATGTACACAATTATGACAATAAGTTAGCTTTTCGTGTGTAAACATAGTTGCTAGATATCTTTAAACGTTATCTAAATATGGTGATATAAGTTATTATACCACCCACTCACGCGCCGACACACACATCTACATTGGGAAGTTGTAAATGCCTTAAAGGTTTAGCAGATGTTTTAAAATGTGCCAGAGGACTTTTCTCCTCCTCAATAGAAAAACAGAAATTAAAAGAAAACAAACAATGCCCAAGGATAATTTGAGAGGTTTTTTTTGGACTTAAGGAATTAAGAAGTTACCATGAAGGGCGTTTAGTGTCAACGAACTTCGATCGTAATACATCGATTTCAGTGAGTAAAAAAACAATTTATCATATGCTTTATTGGAATGTATATTTATTAAATTATTATCATTCACTGACTAAAACAATATGATTGACGGCAAACCAAACAAGTATTATTATTTATATTAGAGCTTGAAATAATGTTAAACATGGAATATATTGTACGTAATCGGTCATTTCGCAACTCAAAACAAAATAGCGATGGAATGAGCACCGACGCATTAATTTTCAGAAACTAAATTCACGCCATACAATGCCAGAAACGGGTGACCTTATCTGACACTAAACGCGTGCCATTAACGTATATCATGATATAACCCTTGTAATTGAGTGATCATTTTCCCCAAAAAACGCAAATACATTAATATGTAACAGCGTAACTATGTCTGTATTAATTGCAACGTTAGCTGGTAATTAATTATTGTATTCATTGATTAAATGTTTTAGCTACACCCAAACGTTGAAAGATTTAAAATATGGATACAACTGTATATATTAGATTAAGTGTAGCAATACTTTTATGCTATCAAACCCCCACCATTAGAATATTGTTTACTACAACATTTGTTAGTTTGATAATAAATTAAGCTTCATTCTATAAATATTTAAACAGGCTATCTCATTTCATCTTGTTAAATATTATCGTGATTATGAGCATTATTATAATAACACTCTAAATTGATAATTTCACCGGTTCACATTCTCTAAAAATTGCTACACTGACATTCACAATAATTCATGCACATTTTAGTGCGTCATCTGAAGTTGATCTCTTCACAGAAAATGTGAAAAATGTAATTCACTCGCATAATGCAGTAAGCGTTTTCCGTTTCTAAAAAAGGGGTGTTATCAACAACAAATTATGTGGTTGAGAAAATTTAAATGTGAATTAAAATGATAGATATTCTAACCTTTCAAAGAAGAAGAATGAACCAGAAACGGAATCCTTATTTAATACATAGTCACTGAAAATAATTTATTCATTACAATTGGTATGTATGTAATTTTACATAACCTTCAACCAAATCGAATAATAAGTCATTGCATATAAATAACCCTTGTTCGCATGAATGAGATATTATACTCCGATTCCAGGTAATTGAATTCAGCATTAAGGTCTTATATAGCGAATTGTGCTAAATTTAGTTTCCACCTAACTTGTCTGAATTATTTACTCTGCATCTTGTCTCTGCAGCCTATCAGGCGTAGAAGTACAACATGTACAAGGTGGGGACTAGGGGGCTGAATCCCTCGAACCCCGCCAGTGGCGTAGCTAAAAAATTATCCATGGGGGCTCCAACCTGCCAGCGCGTAAGTAAGCGCTTGCTGCTTTTGGATGGGGTCCAGGTCCAGGGGTCGGCCCCGGAAGCCTTGGATTTTAGCCTGTCAAAGCCCCCAGCATTAGGTCCTGGGGGGGGGGGGGGGGGGGGGGCGCTCGTGTCCACGAGCCCACCACGAACCTACGATTCGCAGCACCCCCCCCCCCCCCCCCACACACATTTTGCCTGCCCCTCCCAGCCCCACGCAGCGTGTTCTAAAAACGCCTTATATTTTTTCAAAACCAAAACATTTGGATTGGATCAGAATCATCTCTCTTTCTGGGCAAAATCGCCTCATTTTCGGACAAAATATTATATTCGTTTTAGTTTAGAAAGTTGTTATTCGTGCAAATTAGAAGTTGAGGTTTATTTCTCGTAAATTAATTTCATATAAATATCTCGATATCCCCGGTGAATATAACGAATTCAGATGTTCAGAATTACACATTTTCTATATAGCAACCTGCGGAACGAAGTTTGTTTTGAAAGAAAATGCCTTAATGGGCCATTCTTTGAAAAGTGAAACTTTTTCGGAAAAATTGAAGTTTTATTTTTCTGTAGTTTTGTTCCATTTTTGGAATGATCCATGTGTAAAGTTTCATGAAATACATGATTTGAAGTTTAAAATGAAACTTTTTTACTCATTTGCATAAATTTACATATTTCAATATTTTTGTAATAATCATAATTCAGAAAATAATCAAGATATCAAAAGGATAATTAGCAAGCTCATTCTTCTCACTTTCCTGTACAGGTTGATACCAACTTTGTAAAAATTCAACCTTCCATTCTTTTCTAAACCCGATATTATAAAATTCCCATTTTTGCATTCATATTGTACATGTCACACACGTGACCACCCCAAAATGTCACACACGTGACCAGACGTTGCCACATAATTAAGTACTATAAAAAACAACGGTTTGATATAATTCTCATTCATTGCTATTGTTGTACTTACAAATGTATAGTACTTCTCTGGTAATAAGATGAACATTATAGCTATTCATATTTTAAAGAATTTTCCAAATGAAATTTAGTTTTGAAAAAAGCGCTCCGTGCGAAGTCACACACGTGACCCATGCCATTTGACCTCTGACATTGAGTTACGTAATCCTTATAAAATCTTTTGTGTTAAGTTTGAAAGACTACAACATATTCAAGTCGCATATGAAGTAAAAATCATTATAGTCTCATACTTACTGAAATATAAGCATCCCATTTCAAAATTTGTCATGTTTTGGGTCACACACGTGACCAAGAATGGCCCTAATACAGAGTAATCTTCAATGATGTTGTTGTGTAGGTAATCCATTGCAAATTTGCTTGAAGTACTCCCTGCAATATTTAATCCCCACCATGCCCACGTATTCAAATCTACGTCGGCGCTTTTCAGTCACATAATCTGCAAATTTGTTTATACTGATTCAGATAAATCAGTACACAAGTAGCCTCCCAGAATAGTTATAAATCTAAATTTTATATATCTTTAAAATGTAATATTCTTTCATCAGTATTCATCCAAAAGATGACGATTCACTCTTTGTCGGAATAGAAAGATACACGAAATCATCGATTGTTTTTATTTTTTAAAAGATTATATATATATATATATCACAAGCGGGTACGTAAGAATCTGCCATCTTCATACAAGCGCTAAAATATTTTAATTCATTTTAATTGAAACATTATTTGTACATTTAAGTCAATGACAAATTAATTGATACAGTGCACGTTTACTATGGTTGAATGACTTTATACCCATCAAAGCATATGTTTTTGCTACATTATATTACATGTATACCTTCTACACGATCATTTGGGAGATTTAAAACAACAGAACAAAGGCAGACATTGGTAGAATTGTTTGGTTCATTGATAAATATGTTAATTAAATTTAAACTCAACCTAAACCGCTTCAATTATTAACTGATACATTATAAATGAAACGAAACCAAAAGGTTGATTTATCACGTGATTACTTTGTATTGTCGATCTTTGACATTATCCCCCTATTGATAATCTTTTCCCACCTCATCACCGCCTACAACATGTACAATGTGCAGAAAATTAAATATAAGAATTAAAACAGTTGTAATCTTCGCAAAATACTACCACTTTTTTTTAAACGGAGATCCTCTCTTTGCCCGACCCCCCGGCATCTACGAGCTTAACAGCTGTTACTTCTTGGAAACATTTTCTTTTAATCTGTAGAATTGCGCTGTTATTGGAAACAAAAATTAAAAAGGAACAGTATATCACATCTATTGTTTACTAACACTGTTTTGATATCGACCATGTTTGACAATCATTTGTTTATTTGTCTGTATTTTGTATTCCGACAATTAGTCATTAATCATGCTCATGCGAAAGCAGCGCAATATGCGAAGAGTTATTTGTTTTGCTTGTATTGGCGTTAAGATTACCTGGCCACGCGGACATTTTGGCATCGATTTGTTTTTCTAATGATATTTCTACTTCCACGGATTTCAGGCTTAAAATTGACTAAATTATTGTTATGCACAGAGTTTCAACAATATCAAGCAATTAGTTCGGGCGATACGCATGTTGTAAACACATATTCTTCTTAGTAACTGTGATGAATAATACTCTTCCAAGATGTAAGTAACATGGACTCAATAACACAAAACCGCAAGAAAACATTTTGGCCTGCCAGAATGCTCATTTCAATCACTCGAGATAAATTGTACATCATCATCATTAGCACTAAGCATGCTTAACTAGTTGTGACATCCACCTCATCCCAACGTTTCATTACTCAGTTGGAACGATCGTACGGTTTACTATCAAATGTTAACCCTAAAAAGACTGGGCTATTTTGAACCTTTAAAAAAATGGGGGGGGAGGGGGCTAAAAGGGCCCCCCCCCCCCTAAGATCTCGGCAACCGAAACTCCGATCGATTCCAAATTTGGCATCGCGATAGATGTCCATAAGGTCTACAATATTGCGTAGTTAAACCAACAAAAATAGAATATGCTAATTAGAGCTAATTAATTATGCGAAAATTGTATTTTTTTGTATTTTTTTGTTTTCTCGGCAATCAAAACTCCGATCAACTCCAAATTTGGCATGGTGATAGATGTCCATGAGCTCTACAATATTGCATAGTTAATTTTTTTATTTTAATTATAATATGCTAATAAGAGCTAATTAATTATGCCAAAATTGAATTTGTTCCCGTATGTTTTGCATTTTTCTTTATATTTGGTGATTCTTATCAAACAAAATTGTGTTCCTAGTGCAGTATACATGCTAAGATTATATAAATTGACCCAATCTCTGATAAAACAACAGGATAATCATGAAAATTGATTTTGTTTTACCGTTTTCTATGTTTTTTCTTTGTTTTTATACTTTTCTTTGTTTTTCTTTGTATTATTCTCTATATATTGTATTGTTTTATGCAAATGAGAATACAATAAGTATTTTCACCATGCCAAAGTGGAATACTAACATTACTTGTGAAAAGATGGGTGTAAAACGGCAACATAAAAGGTGCATGTAAAAACTGTGTGTGTTATATATATACATGGAAGAATTAGAAAAAAATTCGAATTTTCTGTGACATGCGATCGCAAAATGTTACGTAACACATGGATCGTCGTTGACCCGGTGTGCGCTAATTTGGTATCAAAAGTTGCGCAAGACTCTAAGGGAAAAAGTCATGCAGTGGCACCGTAAAATATTTAAGCGTTGCGAAGTAATCGCGAAAAACGCGGAGGGGGGGGGGGGGGGGCTAAATCAGCCCCCCCCCCCAGTCTTTTTAGGGTTAAGATGAACAAAACACGAATCAGGAGAAAGGAATCTAAACTTTTTTTTAAAAGGGATCTGGTATGTTGACATGTTACAAAAAGTGATGAATGGTTGATAAAATATATATTGTCGTGATCTGATATATCCACTGAGAAATGTGTAAAAATGTCACATTAAATGGATATTATAAATGAACGAAAATGCAAAGTGACATTCGCGAACTCATTGCACTGACTATGTATACATTGATAACTTTCCAGTGGATAATTAAAAATCAGAACACTTAAATCGTAAATAAACGTTTTACGAAAGGGAAATTCGAAAAAAACCTGTTCCATGCTTAAGACGAATACAACAAGGTCTGAGAGAACCACTAGAGTTTTGTGGATTTTGACAAATGTTACTAGATCCCTTTAATGTCCAATGTACGAATGATATTTAATAAAGGTTTGATGTAAATATACTGATTGAACTTTTAACAATGTAGGCCTATGCGATGCAGGTTCGTCTAGAGAGTAAAATAAAACACAATTTCAATTTTGCATTTTCTTTTGATAAGCGAAATTGAAACGGGTCAGGTAGATTTTGCGAAGAGAACATGCAGAATATGAAATGAAATTAACCGATTACCTACGGGAACCGGGTGGACCCTGTATTAAATCTATGCAGATAGCAAAATCTAGTAACGGAACATATAAAATAAAAACATCCAACTCGTACGTTCAGTAATGGACTTCATTCAAAATTGATTTCAACATTGTTTGGTATGGACCATATCTGTAGATGCATGTATGAAGAAGCACAACCATCAACATTTACTGAGCCATCGTGATATTGTAATTCCACAGAGCTGTACATGCAATATGATCATTGGTAATTATGAAAAAGCAAATAGTTGCTGAATACTGATAACAGTCGAGAAAGAAGTGACATTTTAAAAAAGAGGGAATTTGACAATGTTTCTTAATCCATGTAATTGGTTTCGACCGCTCTTGAATACTTCACCAGGAACGTCGATGCATGATCAATGATTTGACGCGGATATGTATGAACATTTGTCCGTACTATAGATGCTAATTAAGTTCAACAGATCGTCACTTCTTCACGCCTCGGACACTCCACTTGATTGGAGTGGACGACACTGGACGACGTCCAAGCCAATGGCTGAGAGATATCAAAAGAGAGAAAGAAAGGGGGAGAATGGGATAATGGGATGGAGAGGATGAGGAATAGGGCAATTATCTGGAGAGGGGGGGGGGTCGTTAGGGAGAGAGGGGGCCGTGGACATTGGTGGACATATGGATAGATAGACATATAGATAAATATAGAAATAGATAAATAAATATATAGATAGATATACAGATAGGTAGATAGATAGATAGATAGATAGATAGATAGATAGATAGATAGATAGATAGATAGATAGATAGATAGATAGATAGATAGATAGATAGATAGATAGATAGATATATAGATAGATATATAGATAGATAGATAGATAGATAGATAGATAGATAGATAGATAGATGGATAGATAGATAGATAGATAGATCCATACATATACATACATAGATTAAATAGATAGATACAGAGCTAGTTAGATAAATCGCCAGGTGGATATACAAGCGAAGAGAGAGGGAAACAGAATAAATAATCGGAGATGAATTTTATTTTAAAGTTTACTCAATTTCATAGGCATATCTGTGTAGCTCAGATATCAACGAATCAAGGTCATTAGCAATCCCATCGATTGGTGGTGTCGTTAATTATTGGACACACAATCACATCAGGTGCTCGTTATCTCCCAGGAAAACGAGTTAACCAACAATAACCGTCCCTCTGCAAGTGATCCCTAGGGACTGGGGCAAGAACGCCTCTGAAAGCTGAAGCGGGCATCGTTGATGGCTTGTATAATTGAAGGTGACCAGTGGCATGGCTAACAAAACAGGAGAGGGGGTTATTGCACTGACCCCCCCCCCCCCCCCCCCCCTCCCCCTGCACCAGTGTGTACCTATGCTGTCCCCGGCTGCCCCTTGGCCACCAATGATTAACAACAAAACTAAAAATAGAGGCAAACCAGAATACATTTCCCGTAATTTAGGGGCCCATTGTGCCCCCTCTTTTGGAAAGTAATGCAATACCTCTTCCAAGATTGGACTGCTTGGGTCCTTGTAACGCCAATGATGTCAAATAGCGTAGAGGTGAAGTACGTGGCTGTTAGCGTAGCCGGAGGTCCCCAAACCTTTCCTTAGTATCAACTTGACATCCATTCTGAAATCGACCTGACAATGATCACACAAGGGAGACCTTTCTTCAGTTTGTTTTTTTACTTGCCAACGTGCTACAAATGAATCATTATAAACAAAGGTTGAATTAATTGGTCGTCGGTTGCGTCTATAATTGAATATTTAGAGGTTTCGCAGCGAATAGTCACTGGAAAGAAAAGGTATTTAAAACCAATTCAAATCAAATTCGACCATTCGATGTGGAACATTAACGATTGATAATAGGTTGTTTGCGACGTTGTTATTAAATTATTTTTAAAAAAACACAACAAACATTGATATGTCTTTGATGAATTGATACTTTGATAATAATACAAAAAAAAAACGTTCATTCATCTCTAACTAGCGATCAAATATACAACGTGTTGAACATTAAACATTAAGCAGAACCACCAACATAACTGATTCAGTAGATCAGTTAGAAGTTTCGATTCACGGCCACCAGAGTCAAATTTGCTTTGCAAGTGTATTTGTAGGTTTGGAATAAAGTATATAAAACTGCTGCGAAGAGTTAGACTTTATGATCAAGTTTGTACATGTATTATGTGGACTAAAATATTCTTTGATCACATTTGTAGTAATTGAGAGCTTTTAGATAATCAATCTGTATGAGGAAATTCCCAATAGATACACATAGTATTGTTGCCCTATATTCATTCTACGGACACTGTTTTTTATATCTTCAGGCAAAGATATCAGTTTCTAACATGTTCCCTGTTTTCCTTCGATTGTTCACCTCAATATTTGATTCTAAACGTTTCGTTTCTCATCACGATGTGCCAAAGTATTACATTTCTCTCCATAATTCCGCTGCTAATCGTTAACCCAGTACTGATTCTGGCAATTATCAAGTTACTTATATTTTTGTTTTGTCTTTCCCCGTCACCACAATTGAAGGTAATTAATCATAATTTTCTTTAATGATGCGCTATACAATCATAGTAGCATTGTTCATCGTATTACTAGTATAATTGTGTTATAGCTCATTATTATTATCTATTTGCCATTTGTTCTAATTCTTCTTACTTCACTACTATTATAATCTCTATCATTGGCATTATTATTATTATAATTAAAGAAATATATAATTAAAAAATTGATATAAATAAAAAAATTAAAAAAAATTAAAAAAAATAATAATATAATTTTAAAAACAAAATTTTTAATTTTAAAATTGATATAAACAAATTTATATCATTAAAAAAAAAAAAAAAAATTTTAAAATGTGA